>VUQH01032614.1:36562-55717 GCA_015106775.1 Etroplus canarensis | reverse complement strand
CACAGAGACTCCTGCCTGACCTCATCTGTCAACATGTCCATCACCATTGCAAACAAGAAAGGGCTCAGAGCTGATCCCTAATGTAATCCCATCCCCACCTTGATCCCATCTGTCACTCCTACTGCACACCTCACCACTGTCTCATTGTCCTCACACATGTCCCACACCACCTTCACATACTTCTCTGCCACTCCTGACTTCCTCATACAATACCACAGTTCCTCTCTTGGCACCCTATCATATGCTTTCTGTAGATCCACGAAGACACAGTGCAACTCCTTCTGACCCTCTCTATACTTCTCAATCCACACTCTCAAAGCAAACATAGCATATGTTCAGTACAATATGCTGTATGTATTATGTTGGTTTGACTAGTTTGTTTAGTTGTTTACCCTGAATTTAAAACTCAACAAGCTTCAGAAACTGGTTTCACATACACAAATTAACTGTATTTTTACTTGGCAATGGCACCAATGGTTATTTAGCATAAAAAAGCAAAATATAGTGTAGCCATCTTCATGTATATGTTATAATAAGTATAATACTAAGACACTGGATCTTACAGTTCTCACTGTCCTCATCTACCTCTGCTACAACTTCACACAGTTTTTTACACCAATTGGCCAGTGGAAATGAGTTTCCTCTGACAGGTATCTGGGCTTTCCCTCTGAGGTAGGGTGAGGGGGTCAGTCATTCGGGAGGAGCTCAGACTAGAGTCGGAACTTCTTCGCATTGAAAGGAGCCAGCTGAGGTGGCTCCTGAGCGTCTCCTAGGTCAGATGTTCCAGGCATGTGCAACTGGGAGGAGGGGAAGACATGCTGTAGGGATTGTTTCACTTGGGAACACCTTGGTGAACTGGAGGATGTGACCAGGGAGAGGCAGGTCTGGAAGTCTGTGTTTAGACTGCTGCCCTCATGACCCAAACCCAGATAAGCAGCAGAGGATGGATGGACGGATGGACGGGCAGATGGACAGGTAGACAGACAGACGGACGGATGGATGAACTGATGCTTAAGATATCAAGAGTAGCAAATTTTATTGCTGCACAGCCTCGAGGCAGACACTTAATGTCCATTGATGATTATAGTGATGATGATTAGGTTTGTTCAGATTTAGTTTTAAACAAACACACTGGAAGTAACAAAAGGATGAAACAAACAGCCTGACTATGATGACTTCACTGTAATTAGTTATTGAGCAAACTATAGTTATTGCCAGCTGCTCGTTCCCTTGTATCAGTGTAACGCTTCATTTTAGCTCATGTTATAATGCTCCAGAAAAGAAATTGTTTTCCTAAGTAGAGCAGGCTTCCCACCCTTTGTCTTTATGTCACGGACCCTGTTGTGCTCAGCGTGTGAGTGTCCATGCCTGGCTCCTCATCAGGGTTCAGTGTTCCTGAACAAGCCAGCTCAGTGTTATATTGATTAAGCCTTTGGCAACACAGGCAGATTTATTCTCTTATTAGGAGCTCCTAATGCCTGATCAGGACAGATTAAAGGTCTGCTACTGCCTTCAGCTACACTATCATTTAAACCCTCTCATTAGGATTTGGATAGCTGTATCAACATAATTAGCCTCGGGATGAAGCACTAGAATTGCACAACTGGCAGAAAAAACTGATTCACAGTAAGGTGGCTATATGGAAAAATACACTATTGACTTATTGATATGATTATTGGAGCATGACCGACAATGTTTTCATTTCAAACAAAAGAGAATTCGTTACCACATTCTGTCAGAACATCAGCGCAATTTGCTCTGCTTCCTTCAACAAATCTGAAAATCTGACCATCTCAGAATCAGATCATTCTTTTTATTTGCAACAACTTTCATACATTTATTGAAGCCATGCAAAATTTTATCTTTTTTCTGCATTTTTGAGCCCTCATAACTTTTTTGCACAAGAGATAAGCACATAAAAAATTTTCAGGACAGAAAAGAACTTTTAGCCTCTGTTAAAAAAATACAACCAAATTAATCTTAAATGCATGGCAAATGTCACAATCTAAAACTAAAATCTTGTTTTTGTTCAGCACATTTTTTGTCTTTAACCAACTTTGGGCATCAGTATAATTGGGATATATCATTACTTCAAAAGCAAAACTGTACAGCTTTAATGTATATGATGTGGAGTAATCAAAACAAGCACCGTTACCCTGGATGTTTGGTACGCTTCTTTATAATTCACTGGAGAATACATTAAAAAGGGCATTTTACGGAAATTCTGAAAGGTCATATCACCACGTGGGATAGGTGGCCATTCAAAACAAGTTATAGCATATCAAAGCTCTCCTTTATATCTACATTTCATCTTGTGGCCATCATTCCTTGTGTGACAAAAATAATTCCCTGATTTAATCACATCAAGGCAGACAGTAATGAGGAACAGAAAAACAAAATATCACGGAAGGCTGACCACCTCCCTGGGATGTATCATCAACAGATAAATGAAGTGGTAGACCTCAAGACATCTTACCTACGGCTTCGAAAGGCTTGTCTAAAAGACAGCGCAGAGGTTCTGATCACAACAGCAAAAACAGGTGCTAAACACCAGATCCATAGAGACATGAGTATAGCACAGTTGACAGGTACCCCAGATAGAGTTCAGCACAGCCAACAGTGGCTACAGCAGATTTCAGGCACATCAAAGATCTGTCCAGAAGAACTCCCAGACCTCTGGTAGAGGACCTGAGCTTGAGGGACACACACGCAAGCACATATGTGTGCAATGAAAGCTTTAATCGCAGTTGGAAAACAATAAATGTGTCATCATGTACCTCACAGTGGTTTAGTCCACTGTCTAATTCCTGTATTCCTATTGTCCATTCCTCAACTTCTTTACTTTGCAAAGGATGTTTCAGATACTGTTATTTATTTCTACTACTGAGTAAAATGAAACATATTTACCATTGTGTCCAGGCTCAATTTCAACATTTTATTAGCTTTGTTACTTTGCCATTAACTCTTGTGTATCATTGCGGCAGCCATATTATTGCAGGGCAGCTTCGTTCCTAATGCGTCTTTATAGAGGAAGGAGGCGAGTTCACATTAAAATCAATAAAACTCACTTGGCTTTCAACCAGTTTACAAGTGTTTTTGTTTGGTTTTTATTTCTGATAGAATTTTCTTACATAATTAGTATCAGATCTGCTGTTGCTTATACCTGTGCTGGGGTGGGGAGGTTGCCAGTGCTCTTCTTCTTTAGACTATCATGATTACAGCTGAAATTAAGTTGATTTTCCCTTAATTTTATTTTATTTTTTTTCACAAAAGTAGTTTATATCAAGAATGCATTGAAAGATCTACACAATAATCTCATACAAAAATGTGGAATAGCTTTTATAAGTTGACGAAGCATGGGATTTTAGCAGTCTATGATTATGATCACTAATTCTTCCCTCTCTCGGCAACACAGAGCAAAGCAGAGATGTTTTTAAACACCCAGGTGAGCAGTAAAATCCATTTAATCCTCTTAAACTCATCCAGGGAGGGTGAATGTCTGAGGACATGCTTAAATGTCTTTTATCATTTGCTATTAGGATCATTTCTCCCATTGCTCTTACTGTGACTGGGAGAGCCATCCAGAGGTGATCTGATTGATTTCAGATTGATGTGGGCTCAGCCCCCCGACCCAACCTGAGGCCACAGGGGCGTGTCACACACACACACACACACACACATACACACACATCACAGTATAAATGGTTAATTTGTATCCAGCTGTGTCAGCAACGGGTAGCCAAACCTGAAGAGCCATTTCTTTTGCTTTAGTTTCTGGAGGGAAGAAAAAAACCTTAAAATAAAGACCTGATTCTGACAAACTGTAAACAACAAAATATTGATTGTTCTGTGAGTCCTGGTTAGTATGACTCAGCACATGCAAGTTCTTAAAATGTTAAATAACACACTTCTTCTCATACCTTAAGAACCAACCAAAACGCAATGCAAACTGCTGCCACTACTGTTTTGGGATGCAGACTGTTTTTTATGTATAAGGATCCCCATGAAGCATTTCATAAATCACAGCTACTATCCCTCGGCTGATTTTGAATGTTCTAGTAAACCAGTAGGGTCATCCATCCTATTTATACATACTGTTATGATATTTGTAATCATAAAATGTTTCCTGCAATGCATTTTTCAACTTACTTCTATGACTTTTCATAGTTATGTACAGAAATTTGCCTATTAGTGCGGCAAGGATAATGGAAAGTTGTATGAAATGTACAGTTAGGTCCATAAATGGGACACTGACACCTTTCTTTTTTAAAATTTTGATTAAGTCAGTCAAAATGTGATTGAAGTGCAGACTTTCAGCTTTAATTCAGATTTTTTGTCTAAATAATTGCATTAACCGTTTAAGAGTTACAGCTATTTTAATACACACCCCCCCTCCCTCATTTCCAGAGGCTCAAAAGTAATGGGACAGCTGACTGAACAGCCGGGTTTAGTGGCCAGGTGAGGCCTGTTCCCTCATTGTTTCATGAGAAACTAAGCAGATAAAAGCTGTGGCATTGATTCCAAGTGTTAAATTTGCACTTTGTAACTTGTTCACTCAAACTTGGAATATGAGGTCCAAAGAGATGCAGATGCAAGTTATGGAGGCCACTATTGGGCTGAAAAACCTAAATAAACCTATCAGAGACAGCAAAAACTTTCAGAGTGACCAAAACAACAATCTGGTACATTCTTTTAAAAAAAGGAACACACTGACCACCTCAGCAACACCAAAAGCCCTGGAAGACCATGGAAAAATTTAAAGTAGATTATCACATAAATCTTTCTTTGGTTAAGAAAAACCCAAGACAAGAAAACTCTCAAGGAGATAGGCGTATCATTGCCAAAGCCTACAATAAAGAAGCACCTTCATGAACGTAAATACAGAGGGTTTACAGCAATGTGCAAACATCAGGTTGCACACAAGAACAGGAAGGACAAATTAGACTTTGCAGCAAAACATTTAGAAGAGCCTGCCCAGTTTAGGAAAAAAAAAATTTTGAACAGATGAAACCAAGATGAACTGGTACCAGAATGACAGGAAGAGAAAAGTATGGAGAAGTAAAGGAACATCTTACTTAATAATAGCTTTTTGACAGCTCCCCACTTTCACAGAGACTAGTTCTGACAAGGCTGGATCTCTTAGCTCCTATTCTTGCTGGATATTTTTTTCTTATTTTTCATTGACATGATTTTCAGATACTGTTCACCTGTTGTAGATTTTCAGTCCTTAAATTTCTTATTTTTTTTCTTCTTTTCTTCTTTGAAAGACCTTCAGAATGCCTGGAGAATTATTGCTCAAGACCTTCTTTTTTACGAGAAAGTCTTGGAAACAGCATACAAAGAAATCAAGGGTGGCTTGGGACTTTTGCACATACTGTAGATATTAACAAAGTTTTCCCATGTGTATGCCAAGTGAAAGAAATTGGTGATTATGGCATGATAAAATTGAAATATAACCATTATAATGTTAAGCACATTTCTAAGTATGCTGGCCTAAAAACCATGAAATGTAATTTCACATACGTCAGGTCTGTAATTTTAGCCTTCATTACCTGCATTGATTCGAACTGGTTGTTTTTTTTATCATCACCTTTCAACGCTTACATATGGTGCCTCTGTTCTGGTTGCCTTTTAATATCCAGCTTGATTTATTTTCTTTATTGATGTTTTGAAAATGCCATTAATTATAGCACAAGTCCAATCCCAGGCTCACATAGCACAAATGCTGGACATTATCTCTCTGGGCATACATTTATTAAACCAAAACAGGCATTTAGCAGCAGATTTCTATTATAGTTTGACTGTTGGTTGGTGACATTGTATTGATACCCTAACCTGGAAAAAAATCAAATATTTCTTCCCTGCAGGGAATCATTAGTGATCCCATACATTATAATAATAATAATAATATATGCCCCTGTTTTTTTTTTTTAGGTGGGATATTACAGTTTAAAAAAAATAAGCATGTAAGTGTTTCAATAGAACAAGAAATGTTTGGACACTCAGTTAAAAGGGAGGTGAATTATTATCAACAGGTGGTAACCTAAAAAGCAGATCAACATGTTTTTAGCTGCTCGAGGGGCTCTAACCACAGTATAAAATATGTATCAGTTTATGGGTTGTTATAATGCTCTAACAGGCAGATGGTCATGAGATTAAAGGCAACCTATTATTTTCAATCCCCCAAAACTTATTTTTGTTCTTGAACTCTAGAAAAGTAACTGCATTATTTGTTTTATTCGGCCTTGGTGCCAGAAACAAACTGTTCTCACTCCCTTCACCATTCCTTTATGGCAACCTACTTCTGATTGGCTGCCCTTCCTAAGCAAAAAATGTGAACAGTGAGTGGCTGGGGCTTCTAGCCCCTCTCATAGACATCATACAGAGCCAAGCGTAGAAAAACTTCATAAACGGAGCACTTACAGCACTCTGAAGCCTGAGATTTTGGCTCACATGGATTACTTGCACATCTCATTATTTGAAGCTCTGGCCATGTTTAATATGAGCAGTAAATGCAGTGCTGGGCAATAGTCTTAAGCCACCCCTCATTCCTTATATTTTCCTTCTAATGAGCCAGACTTTCTTGTACTGTTTTATGCGGTCTTGAGCAATAGTTCTCCAGGCTTTCTGAGGGTCTTTCAAAGTCAGGTGAGAGGTGCAACAGTGAGTGTCTACAGCCATCTGTAAAACACAGTGGTGGCTCTGGCATTGTTTGAGGCTGGATTTCAGCTAGTGGTGTTGGGGATTTTTTTTGAAAAGAATAGAATTATGAGTGAATTATGAGATTTTGATCCACCATACAGTATCATCTGGAAAGCAACAGCTTCATTTTTCAGCAGAACAATGATCCCAAACACACCACCAATGCAATAAAAGCCTATCTGGATAGAAAAACACACAATAGGACACTATCAGTCATGGACTAGAGTCCCCAGAGCCCAAACTTCAACATTACTGAAGCAGTGTGACAGAGAACAGAACAAAAGGCAGCCAACATAAAAAAAAGAGCTTTGGAATGTCCTTCAAGAAGCCTGGAAAGCTATTTCTGAAGACCGCTTAAAGAAATTACTTAAAGTTTGCCTAAGAGAGTTTAGACTGTGTTGAACAGTGATATTCAAGCTCAAGCTCATTAGAACTATACAAACTCTGTAAGTAATTTCCCCTCAGGGATTAATAAGGTATTCTAATTCTGATTTTTGCTTTATGAACTGTATTTCCATTTGTTTGGTTTCCCATTTTCCTGGTTAAATCTAAAGAAATGAAGGGTGCTCAAGACTTTTGCACAGAACTTTATATGATAGAAAATAAGGAAAAGCTGAACAGATCCTTTTAAATTGTGGTCTCCATCTTTAAGCAGCTCAGATGGACTCCGTGATTCATCTCACTTAAAAAAAAATAAAGGTAATATTTCATCTTTTCATTTAAAAAGTTCTGTTACGCCAAATCTGTGAGTAGGAGATATGTAAAATCTGCAAACTGAACAGCGCAGGAGAATGAATGAAAGCAAAAACAACACCAGCTTAAAAAAATATATGAAATAATATCCGTCCATCCTATGTTATGCTGTAGGTCCCTTGCCATCCACAGTTATATCCTAAAAAGGTGCACTGTACTGCCCAAAGCTTTGAAATCCCAGCCGTAACTACTCAGACCTATTGACCTGACTGTGTTCACTGCCACTGACTTTTCATGACTCCTTTCTGATGACAAGAAACACAGGCTATTACATCCCTATAAAGGCCCAGAGTCTCAACAGCTTCCCTGCCGAGACACCACCAAGAGCTGCTTAAAAGGAAAAGAAAATACAGCTCTCAAGTATAAAACCATCTGTCACTGAACTTGCTGTGCTCAGCTTAGCTGGCAACTTGCAGTGCAGACGTAATTATTCCAGAGACTTGTACAAAATACAAAACACATGGTACTTTATATTTGGCATCCAGACATTCAAGTGGTATCACTTCAGAGTAGGGCTGTCAATTGTCATCAGCCTCATATTGTGTGTTAGTCTATGCAGCCAAAAGAATGTGGATTCCTGAAAACCACCTATCACCTACATCCCAAACCAGGCGTCACACATCAAAACGAGCAACCTCCAACTTGTTGCCACAAAGATGGAAGCTGTATGAGGACAGCGTGTCCGTTGAACTCAATGTTCAATGCAACAAATGTTCACGTCTCACTCCTTTTGCTTCTTTTGCAGGCTTGGGTCACTTGTTGAATAACATACACGCTTGTGGGCAGCTGTTCTCACTGGAAGGAGGTGATTCCACTATGCTCCCTCTCAGGGCGCTCACAGATACACACAAAAGAAACCACTCTTATCACAACCCTTTCATCTCCAGGTGACACCCAGCGGGTGAGGGACTCACCCCGTGAGGACCACCACGAAGTCCATTACATTCCAGCCGTTGCGGAGGTAGGAGCCTTTGTGAAATGCAAAGCCCAGGGCGATGATCTTAATGGCAGCCTCGAAACAGAATATTCCAATAAAGTAGGGCTCTGTGTCATCCTGCAGGAAGACAGAGAGAATCAGAGAGAGGATGAGACTGGCAGAGGTAGATTTTTTTGTTAGAGGTAGGATAGTGTTTACTGAAGCATTAAATCGAGGACAGGGGGTAAATAAAAGAGAGAAAGAAACATGGCTCCATTCACTTCTTAAACCAGCATGAGCAGAAGTGCAGAAAGTGGAGAGCTCTCTTTTGGATGAAAAGTGAGTAAATACTGGGAAAACAAATATTCACAGCATGTTTGTCGGGGGTATGGTAAATTAATGGAGCTCCAGGCATGCACATTTAATGCATTCAAACAAATAATGTAGTTTCCACATAAATCAGACAATTTTATGTGCAAAAAAACAATAGAAAGTTAAACATGGTATGTATTCTGTCAAAATGCCACACTGGATATCATCAGGAGTTTGTGTGTCCTGATAAAGGGCAACCTCTGTGGAGACAATGCAATAGGGCACTTTAGATGGAATAGAGGTCCTTACTGGTTCACCATTATGGCAGCAAAACCAAAACAAGAGATCAAGTAAAGTGTCTTGGTCAAAGAAATAGCCACTTAGGCTAACCAGAGAAGCATTTGAGGTACTTACATAGGTTGATTGCAGCAACCACAAAAGCATTTTGCAATTTCTTGTGAAATGAGAAACGGAAATGGGAGGAACTTGCTGCAAAGATAGTGGCAGATGGGTGGCTTTTGAATTCACCGTGTGGCTACTTAAGACACTAACGTGGCATTTGAGCCCCCGAGTAAAGCTTCTGAGGCAATTAAATTTGTCGTTCTTGCGTGTCTTTCGCAAGCAAATAACAGGGGGGGTTTTAAGGTCCTAAACATATACTGTATATAAAATATGGATGTAGTCACCATTATGTCATTAATCGGTTTGTGAAATCCTGCTTTGATTGGCACCATCATGGGATTTTAGAGCCAGACATGGCAAAGAAAGGGTGGAAACTGAGGACACTGTATACTCATACGACAGTGATTTATTTATAGTCTGTTTTATCATCTATTGTCCTCTAAATGTGACCATAATTTACAAAAAGAAGATCCTGCTATATTAGATAAGACTTCAAACTAGTGATGGAGACCATAAACTCCCCAGCAAAGCATTTACTGAGATCAGGGATCAAGTGAGCAGCTGGCTAACTTTCCCATGGAGGTCTATGCATTAGGACTTATTTTTTCAACCAAAGGTGCTGCCCCCTGCTGGTTATTAGAAAAAATTTAGGTTTAAGGCAATTTCAGATTGGTTTTCCTTCTAAAGATGTATTATATAACAGTCTATAGGTGGGAATTTAACAGAAGGCTACTAAGGAACTAGTGGAGCATTTGAAACATCCAAGGTATAATTTGGGGAGTTAGAAGGGAGCTTCAATCGTCCAGCATTGTGTTATGGGCGAAAATAAACAAATAAGTCAGAGTTTTTCTTAGGAGTCCACCAGAAGGACCAAAACCCAGGAACACTTGTGTTCACCAGAGAAGCATTTAGGGCAAATCAGGGGACACTTAAGAGTAAGCAAATAGGTGCTTGGACCAACGAGAGAGGCACAAAAATGAAACATGGCACTGGCAGTTACCAGACACGACAATTCAAGGTCATTTGACCAGATAGTTGAGCCAACAATAAAGTCAGTTGGTCAGAACAATTTGGCCCAAGTGGAAAGGCATTTAAGCTCCTCTGGCATGACAATCTATTTTTATTTCCTGGGCATCAAATACTGCCATTTTGACAGAGCTGCTGGTCATATTGTGCTGGGCTATGGCAACAGTCAGGTTGGTTTCAAAGGGTTTCACTCGTCACTTATGAATGCTTGGAGGAAAAAAAACCATGGTGTCACATCGGCTCAGTGTAATTTTACAATTTGTAGCGTTAATGTTGTGATGAGCATAAATTAACCCAAACATATCCAAGTAGTTTACCATTATACTTTCACAAAACTGAATCACTCACAACCCACTTTATTAGATACGCCTTGCTAGAACTAGGTCGGACTCCCTGTGCCTTCAAAATTACCTCAATTCTTCTTGGCATGGACTCAACAAGGTGCTGGACATATTCTGCAGAAAGTTTAGTCCATACTGACATGACAGCATCATGCAGGTGCTGCAGATTTGCCAGCTGCACATCTATGAAGTAAATCTCGTATTCCATCACATCTCAAATGTGTGGGATAGAGACTGGATGACTGTGGAGGCCATCTGAGTACACTGAACTCATTGTCATGTTCAAGAAACCATTTTGATATGATTTGAGCTTTGTGAAATGGGATGGATATGGTCACCAATAATACTCAGTTAGGCAGTTGCGCTTAAACATAGTTCGAGTGGTACTAAGGCAGTAGATCAGCAGTTTCTGAAATACTGACACCAGCCCATTTGGCACCAACAGCCATGCTAAGTTCAGAGTCACTTAAATCACCTTTCGTTCACATTCTGATGCTTGCTTTGAATTTTGGCAGGTTGTCTTGCCATGTCTGTATGTCTAAACGCATTGAGTTGCTGCCATATGATTGGCTGATTAGATATTTGTATGATGAGAATTTGGACAGGTGTACCCAGTAAAGTGGCCTTCTACCTGACAAGCTAACAAGTCACCTAATCCAACTTCACCTCTCCAACCTCTTAATGTGGATTTTGTCCATTCTTAGAAGAGAACCACTATCTCTTGGCACCTACCAGCAGCAAAGGCACCAGTGCCAAAGGAAGACCTTGAGCCTATCTCTGCAACACGAACAGCATCTGGCATAATGGCAGTAACTGATGCCTGAGATGAAAGTGTGCTCAAGGGCAGCTCAAGAGCAAATGAAATGTACTTCAACAGGACAAATGTTGGCACTCATAAGGCAACACATATGACTGGACATGATTTATTTGGCCACTGTACTTTCCCTAAACATGTCAAATCAGCTCTGGGTCACAGTTGAATAATTTGCACTCTGTGGCTGAGTTAACCCTAGGCTTTGAGGTAAGTAAAGGAGCTGGTTCAGGCGTATATGACACGACACTTTTCCCTTTGCCTCCATTAATATCTCCGAGAGCCTGAAGCAGTGCACAGGGCATGAGCCCTACACTTCGCTTTCTCTTCCCCCCTCATTTTTTCTCTCTCTTGCTCCCAGCATGCTACAACCTGACAGACAGTGCCCCCAACCCCCAGCATCACCCAGCCACCAACATAAATAATCACATAAAAGCAGTGTGACAGGCCTGTGCACTATAAGAAATGTGACCTTTACTATACCTCCAGCTGAGTACAGTGAGCACCACATGATATAAATATGTCGGATGAGTTACTGTGGTGTCGAAATAATGGCAATTTTTTTGTTTTTTATTATTATTATCATGGAATACATTAGTTGCTCCTGGCCAAAAGCAGTCACAATATCCTGCAATAATAAATATATTAATTTTGAAAGCCTTATGTAATGACAGGGCTGGAGGAATTTCTGGAATTATAAAAACGCCTTCAGAAAACAGCCGAAGAATTCTCTGAGGATCGTGGCATTAAAGGCCCGCAATGGATGTGAAGTACTCTCGCTGAATAGCTCCTATCATCACCTCCACTTACAGCACGCCTGCTAGTCTATTGACAGAGCTTCTCAAAAAAAAAAAAAAACAGATCCCTTGTTCTAATTAAAAGGCATCTTGTTGCTTTACATCCTCGAGGTGGAGGAGGCAGAGAGAGGATGCTTGTTTTTCTTCTTTGTGTAACCACTCGAATCACTTCCTCGTGTGCTGAATGCTACCTTTTTATTTTCCAAGCTGTGACATCTTCACTGTTGAATTAGCATCGCAGCCATCAACAAGAGCAAGGTGGCTGAATATGCGAGAATTCACTGACTTTTTAACATCAAGCTGTTGCTCTTTGTAACACTCTTTGCCTTTCTATTTTAAGACAAACTCCCTGCAGCTACAACACCCTCAGAATCAGGGAGAGCAAAGTGCTGAACCATGCAGCTATATGCAGATTTTTTTTTTTTTTATCACACTTGACCTCCCTGTGCAGCAGTCTCTTTAGTTTCTTGTGTCTCTTTTGACTGGTTAGCTGTACGACGTGACTGTCAGAGATCAAATGTTGGTTTAAACTGCATATGTAGGCAGCGGGGGGAACAGGAGCCAGAGCAGGGGCTCAAGCTGAGCTCAAAGCGATTCTGATAGGAGGAGTTGGAAGAAGGAAAAAAAACAACCACAGTTCTTTAATGAGCAAAATTACTTAAGTTAGTGCAGATCAATATTTGGTCACACTTTACATTGGGCTACACAGAGCTAATTGCATATTTAGAGGGATTAATTGGTAAAAAGCGCTTCAATACTTATTCTGAATGACCATAATGAATAGTTTCCCATCAATAAACTTCTAATTACTGCTTTTAGTAAGGATAGCAAGTTACTTTGTTGTTCAAGGCAAAATGTGTGTGGAAAGTTATTTTAGCATCTTTATATGTAAGACTTCACTGTTGCATTTTGGAACAAATCTCCTTGTGCTTAATCTGAGAGAAGAGACATGTTGGTTTGAATAACTCACCTTTTTCACTGGCCACTGGTACAGTACAGGTCAGAGTTTATAAACCTGTACCATTTCTCATAAGACCAGAGAGAACACCTGACTTTCTGAATCTTGATTTAATCTCTTATTTTCCACAATAATTGGAGAAATGTCTTATTGTGGGTGTTAATTTCTTCATTTTAACAAACAGGCATATAGGACAAAAGCTTTGGGTCTCTCTTTCTAATTGCTAAGTTGAGCCATTTCATTCAGTCCTATTGCAACAGGTGTATGAAGTCAGGCAGCTAGTCATATAGTCTGCCTTTACAAATATTCATGACGGCTAATAAGGTCACTGAATTTGAGCATGGTATTGTAACAGAATGCCACCATCGCAACAAGTCAGTTTGTGAAATTCCTTTCCTCCTAGATATTCCACCATCAACTGTAAGTGGTGCCACTGAAGAACGGAAGCATTTAGGAACCACAGCAACTCAATCATGAAGTAGCAGGCCACATAGTGTTACGGAGCAGGGTTGCCAATTGCTGAGGTGCATGGTGTGTAAAAGTCACCAACGCTCTGCTATTTCGATAACTGCAGAGTTCCAATCCTCTTCTGGCATTAACATCAGCACAAAAACTGTGTACTGGGAGCTTCACGGCACAGGTTTCCATGGCCAAGCAGCTGCATGTATGCCTTACATCACAAAGCACAACGCCAAGTGTCAGAGGGAGTGGAGTAAAGGACGCCATCATCGGACTATGGAGCAGTGGAAATGTTTCACAAATCCCTCCTCTCTATCTGGCAGTCTGATGGACAAGTTTGACTTTGGAGAAAGCAAGAGAACGTTACCAGTCTGACTGCATTGTGCCAACTGTAAAGTTGTAAACTGTAAACTGTAAAGTGGAGAAGGGATGATGCTATAGGGTTGTTTTTCTAGGGTCGCCCTGGGCCCCTTAGTTCTAGTAAAGGGAAATTTTAATGCTTCAGCTTACCAAGAACTTCTGGACAATTCTATGCTTCCAACTTTGAGGGAACCATTTGAAGAATGGTCTTTTCTGTTCGTGCTCCAGTGCACAAGGCAAGGGCCATATAGGCATGGCTGGATGAGTTTGGTGTGGAAGACCTTGACTGGCTCAAACAGGGCCCTGACCTCAACCCCATCAAATACCTCATCCAGCATCAGTGTCTGATCTAACAAATGCTCTTCTCAGTAAATGGGCAAAAAAACACACACTTACAATCGAAAATCTTACAGAAAGCTTTCCTAGAAAAGTGGAAGCTCTTATAGCTGCAGGGGAGGGGGGGAGTAGGACTCCATATTAATACCTATGGATTTTAAATGGAATGTCATAAAAGCTCCAGTAGGTGAAATGTGTTGGTGGCCCAATGCTATCATTGTTACTATTGGTATTTGCCTCTTTTAAGAATAAAATCTGTGTTTCTCACTGGACCTCCAGTCAATTTTAGATTTGCCACCCATCATTTATGAACACAAGCTTAAATTCCCATAGCTATGTGCTATAATGAATTTAGAGAGTGTGAATGGGAGGTTACTAAGTGTCAAACTACAAGTGAATTAGTCATGACCTGACCTCTCCTTACAGTACACTTTGAAACACATTGCATAATATTTGGATACTGGGAACACTTGCAGTTTTGTGTTTAGTGACATGCAAATTGACTTTAAGTGCTATGACGGGTGAGTGTATCACCTTTGAAGAAACATACTAATCACAGATCATGCATAACTTCCTTACTTAGTATCAATAAGCAGCAATTAAACAGTTATTGATGGAAAACTCTAACATTTATTAATAAGTGACTTCGAAAGAGCCAGTAACCCTAGTAATATGCATACCAATAAGCAACTAGTTAATATGTGTAGCCTAAAATAAAAAAGTGACAAAATATTTGACAAATGTGGGAATCTGACACCTCTGAGAAGGGACAGGAAATGAATGTGTGAAGGAAGTGACCTTAAAGAAATAGACTTACCAGGCGTTCTGACATGGGCGTCTTGTCGCTGGCGGGTAGATGCTGCTCCAGGGCCAGGACAATGCAGTTGGCGATAATTGTAGCCAGGATCATGTACTCAAATGGAGTGTGAGGGTCAAGGAGCAGTTGTAAAATGAAGTTACAATCATTTCATTTCATTTCATAGGCTAGGATCATTTGTTTGAAGACCATTTCAATATTAATAAAAGCAAACAATACATCTTCGTAACCTGCTTAGTCTAATGAAATAAGGGCACAGACTGATGGCAAAAAACAATAAACTGCACAGAAATGATCCGGCATGCTGCTGTATGATGAACATCATCGAACTTAAATCTGGACACATTCTGTGCACCAAAGCAGAAACCTTCCATCATGCTCTGTTTGAAGGCTTTTTAGAAAGAAGCATCCTATACATGTGCTCATGATCCTTCCAGATGGTTGGCCACTTCCAACCGTTTTTCAATGGTTGGCCCATTCTGTCATTCATTTTCACTGGGTCACCGCCCCAAGGGTGAGGGCCTATTGAGGGTCTATGAATCACAAGGGGAAAGAAGCTTATAATATTAAAAGCAAAGACCTGGAATTATTCTGCATAACGACTCCAAACTGATTATGCAACCAGAAAACTGCTTTAGTAACTGGGAGTTTTAGTTTGTCCTGTGGGATAAAAGAAATTCCAGTTCATATCGCTTTGTAGAGGGCATGGATAAACTGATAGCTACTGTAATTTAATTACAGCTAATGTTGTTCTCATTGTCACCCACAGAGCAGATCCAGCTGTCTGGTCGTGTTCGTCACACAAGCTTCATGTCTTCCCAGCCTTAGCAATTTCACTCTAAAAAGACAAAAGCTTTAATGAGCTATTTAATCTACAGTTAAGGGTTTAAGTCTCATTAAAATGTGGAAAAAATGCTTATGATACGAAATAATTTCACACTTTATTTCAAGATTCTAATATGGACTACTTAACTGGCAGACTACAATATGTAAGGCTCCAGAAGTGTGTTTCTACTACTGGTTTGTGAGGTACAGGGACCCCACAAGCTGCCGTCCTATCCCCGTTCCTTTTTACGTTGTACACATCTGACTTTCCAAAAAACTTTGACAGATGCTTTGTTCAAAAAATCTCTGTTTCATCTGTGGTGGGTTGTATTAGGGGAGGATGTAAGGGGGGATAGGGGAGCACTATCAGCGGGTTTGTGGACTTGTACAGCCAGAACCACCTTAAGTTACTATCTCAAAAAACAAGGAGATGGTTATTGACTTTAGGAGGAAGAAGGCTAAAACAGACCCTGTCTCCATGCAGGGCTGAGAGGTGGAACCCATGTCCAGTTACAAATATCTGGGTGGACATCTGAATAACAAGCTGGACTGGTCAAAGTCAACTGTATTTTCTAAGAAGCCTGAAATCCTTTCACATTTGTAAACCTCAGCCGTGCTTCTTTTACCAGACTGTGGTTGCCAAGGCTCTGATTTTATTGGTGTGGGGTGTTGGGGGAGGGTGCTCGCACATTCAACAGGAACAGACTTGATGAACTGATCAAGAAGGCGAGTTCTGTCACCAGGATGAAATGGGACTGTGCACGGCAGGTAACCGAAGCAAGGTCTTGGAGGTGTTCTGACAGAGCACCTTCAGTTGCAGGCTGATCCCACCAAAGTGTAGAACTGAACGAACCAGGAAATCCTTCCTACCAGCATCTATCAGGATTTTTAATTCACAATAATTTTGATCCTTTATTTTATTCCATTGCCTCTCTATCTTTCTGCATTTTATGTGCAATAATTCTTTCAGTAAGCACTGGTATTTTATTTATTGCCATTTTTTTATTTTTATAATACATATTTTTTTAGCATATTTGTCTTATTTCTTTTAACCTTGTTTTTATGTTAATGTCAATGGATCTGTTTATTTATTGGAGTGCTGTTGTTATATCAATATGATGGTTGATGTTAAACTGCTGTAAGAAAGTAATTTCCTGAAAAGAATCTATCTAAAGTATCTTATCTGTCCTACTGGAAGATATTGGCATGCATCAATAAAGAGGCACGCTTTAGGACCATGTTTACAAATGAGGAAAAGCTTCAAAAAATAAATTAAAACCTACATTTTTTTCAGATGGCAACTTTTGTTCTTTATATATACTTTTTAACTGCCTGTAACCAAAGCCTGCTCAAATATGAGTGGCTGACACTCATATGAGTGGTTTTCTTTTGCCTAAAGATTCTCCATACTGCTATACAGGTATCAGTTTTCAGAAATTACTCAAAAATGTTTGCTTTACATTATCTACAAGCCCAATTCCAAAAAGGCTGAGATGCTGCATAAAATATAAACAAAACCACAATTTAATGATTTGTAAATTTCATAGACAAATACTTTATTCACAAAAGAACACAGAAAACATGTCAAATGCTGAAAGTGAGACATTTTACTATTTCATGGAAAATACCAGCTCATCTTGAATTTGATGGCAGCAACACAGCTCAAAAAAGTGGGGACAGAGCCATGTTTACCACTGAGCAGCATCCTCTGTTCTTTTAACAACAGGCCACAATCATCTGGGAACTGAGGAGACCAGGTGCTGGATCTTTGAGAGAGGAATGCTGACCCATTCTTACCTTATATAAGACTCCAGTTGCTCAACAGTCCTGGATCTTCTTTATCATATTTTGTGTTTCATGATGCACCAAATATTTTCACTTGATGAAAGGTCTGGATTGCAGGCAGGCCAGTCCAGCTCTCAGACTCTTCTACTATGAAGCCATGCTGTTGTAAGAGCTGCACTATGTGGTTTAGCATTGTCTTGCTGAAATATGCAAGGCTTTCACTGAAAAAGACATGGTCTGGCAGGGAGCATATGTTGCTCCTGTATATACCTTACAGCACTGATGGAGCATTTTCAGACGTGCAAGTTGCCAGTACCATGGGCTCTAATGCACCCCCAGGCTTTTGAACTGAGCACTGATAACAAGCTAGATGGTCCCTCTCCTCTTTAGTCCGGAGGACACGGCCTCCATGATTCTCAAAAAAAAAATTAAATTTTGATTCATCTGACCACAGAATAGTTTTCCACTTTACTTCATTTCATTTATTTCATGGCCCAGAGAAAACAGTGGCGTTTCTGTATCATGGCTTCTTCTTTGCATGATGGAGCTTCAACCTGTGTTTGTAGATGGCACAGTGAACTGAATTCACATGCGGTGTTCCTGAGCCCATGCAGTGATTTACATGACACAGTCATGTCTGTTTGCAATGCAGTGCTGCCTGAGGGCCCGAAGACAACCAGCATCCAATACTGGTTTTCAGCCATGTCCCTTGCACACAGAGATGTCTCCAGATTCTCAGAAACTTTTGATGATATCATGTACTTTAAATGATGGAATAGTCAATATCTTTGATGAACATTGTTCTGCAGTTGCTCCACAATTTGTAGACACAGTTTCTGGCAGATTTCTGAGCCTCTGCCCATCTTTACTTTTGAGAGACTCTGCCTCTCTAAGGTGCTCTTTTTATACCCAATCACATTACTGGACTCTTGCCAATTAACTGATTAGTTGCAACATGTTCCTCCAGCTGTTTCTTTTTAGTACCGCTTAATTATGCAGCCTTTTGTCGCCTTTGTCCAAACTTTTTTGAGATATGTTGCTGCCATCACATTCAAAATGAGCTAGTGTTTTCCATGAAATAGCAAAATGTCTCACTTTCAACATTTGATATGTTTTCTATGTTATTTTGCAAATACAAATATTGGTTTATGAGATTTGACAATTATTGTTTTTCTATTTATATTTTACACATCATCCCAATATTATGTTTTGGAATTGAGATTGTATTAAAAACACTTCGGAGAGTATTTCTTTACACTCCTGGCTCTCTGAAACATATATAAACACAGCCGCAAAACTCGCTTTAAAAAACTGCAACTCAACATGGCAGGTGGTGAGACTGTTTTCAGAGATAATCACAGGGGTTTTGTTTTCCATGGGCTGCTGCTCCCCTGGAATCCAGCAGTCACGATTTTCTCTCATGTCTAAATAAGTCAAACAGACTTAGAAACACGCTGCCGGTGGCTAAATCTATCAGCACTTTAAAGAGTGCAAACTACGATTTAATGGGTGACCACGACTCCTTTTTTTTTTTTTTTTTTTTTCCTTTGATAAA
>VUQH01032614.1:0-36542 GCA_015106775.1 Etroplus canarensis | reverse complement strand
TTTGCCTTGTGGAACAAGCAGGCATGGAGCGGTGAGCGTGGGCGACTTCAGCACCATGGAGAGGGCTCCCGACTAAGACAACGAGGCGGTGCGGCAACCCTGGACGAGCGCTCTCCGCTTTGCACTTAACTGCGCTTTTTCTCTCAACAGTTGAGCACACGGGGAGACAGCACGCAGCTTGCCACTGACTTGCGCGATCGTGATTAACCACGGCGCGGCAACCGATTCCCGTGCCCGGTGGACAGTTTAGAGCTGACATTTTGATAAAAGAACTTATCGGGCTGTGTCGGCGCCGAGAAGCTCTAAACCGAGCTGGGGGTCATAAAAGAAGGAGCACAATAGGCGGATGTGAAGTCTGTTCACTGCCCGCTCCTGCTGAGAAAACACCTTTGTGTCGTGTTGAACGGAGATAAGAAGCGGAGCGACAGGTGCAGTCAGCGTTGCGCGGAGGGGGATAAAGAGGGACAATGTTGGTCGCTGCTCAGTAGGCGTAAATACCTGGTCATTCAACACTGGAGAATATAATCCACCTCTAAACTTAACACCTTGACAAACAGGCCTGCTGGCGGCGGTGTGATTCTGCTTTTAACCACTGTGTATTCAGGCTACATAAGCACCTGGTCTGTGCGTGGTGCTGCTGCTGGTCAGGAAGGATATGGCCACTCTGTTATTCGCTTTGCATACTTCCTGATGAGGTTGTCCTCGCGGAAGATGAAGAGGGAGCGGTTGACAGTGAAGCAGTTTTGTTTGACAGGGTTCGGGTTGTAAATGGCCATTGTCCTGGCTCTCTGGGCCATCGACTGCTTGTACATCCTCTGCCCACCCGGAGCGCCACCACCCCGGGCGCCTCCTCTCCCAGCGCCCGGCGCACCTCTCCCTCCGCCGCCTGCGCTTCCTCCATAGCGGGTGGGTAGATCTTCTGCGAAGCGAGCCATTCTGGAAACGCACAGATCCAAAAGGGAAAATCCAAACTGGTGTCAGTGGAAATGGAGGGGAGAAGCATCACAACAAACACGCTTCATACAAACCACTGCTTAGCCTTAGAGGGAAGAGAAAGCGCTGCGTTTGGAGGAAAAAAAAAAAAAGATAAGGGTGGCCTCACTGAAAACCACCTTCTCCTGATCCTTTCCATTCATTCATCCTCAGTCAAATTTAAAACATCAAAGTTTCGAGCTGCAAACCACTTCAGATGCAAATCACCCCGCTGAGGCTGTTGCATCCATCCACAGCCGGGCTCAAAGTGGAGAAAAATCAGGCAGAAATAAAATCAGAACATCCTGTCTCAGTCCAAAATCCTGACAGCATCGTGTCCAAACACCAGTTGAAATGTCAGTCAGTCAATTATTAGGAGCGTCAGAAAGAAAGAAAAAAACAGAAATCCCTGTTTCCGCTTCCCCCAAAGCCGACAGTAAGAATAAAAGAAGAAAATCCAAAAGGAGCTTTTGTCCTCTGATTTCTGTTTGATCGCTCCCTGCATGGGGGCTGCAGGTTTTATAGCAAGTCCTCGGTGGAACACAGGAGAGAGCATGTGACCGACACGGGCCAATCAGAGAACGGAGCGCACAGACGCGCTCACCGTCTGCTGGCAGGTTATAATGAAGTTCAGGAAAGCCCTGCGGGTCAAACATTTCCCCTTGGTATCAATAGGAGGAGATTAAGGTTTATAAAAGAAAGGTTAATGTCCAAGCTTTGACATCATACACTGAAAAACACGGTGAGCAAGCAACCGCATCCAGACGGTGGGGTTTGTTTGTATTGTAATAAGAAAAATGATGCTAGTTCTCCCAGGAACTAACAGGTAAGGGATTATAAGTCAGTAATTTGTCATTACAGTAAAGGAGAAAAGTGGCAAATCTACAGTAAAAATGTGTGAATCTTTTCGAGCTTTGCATTTTTCTGCATAAATGTGTGATCTAAAATATCTAAAGTCATAAAAGAGAATGAAGATATAGGGAGGAAAAACATGGCTTTGGTCATGTGTTTATTCTTTCACTACAAAAAAGCTTCGGGATCTAATGGACTGTCTACCTAGTACTTATATAGAGCTTTTCTGCTCTGACTGAACACTCAAAGTGCTTTTTACTAGAATCAGAATCAGAATACTTTATTAATCCCAGGGGGGGGGGAATTGCTTGTGTTCCAGACACTCTGTTAAGTATATATGAATAAAAATATGAAAGATAGAAATACAGTTAAGAAGATTAAATAGATTTTTTTAAAAACCTGTTACAAGCCTCGTTTTATTCTTTGCCTTAACTATCACCTACACATTCATACTCTAATGGATGCATTGGAAGCAATTTGAGGTTCAATGTCTTGCCCAGGGACACTTCGGCATGTAGACTGGACGGGATCAAACCACCAACCGTCCTGTTGGCAGATGACCCACTCTACCTTCTGAGCTACAGCTGCCTTGAGATCTTCCGTCCCAGGAATCAGGATCTTTACTATCCAAAGAGCCATTTTTGAGCAATTTTTGACCAGAAAAACCTGTATGGAGCTCCAAAACATGTCTGAGCCTTACAGTGAAGGTGACACCCCTATAACATATAAATCAGCCTAGCAACATCATTAACTGTGTGGGGAAGTTTTGTTATATTTTTGAAATTATGGAACTAAAATCTTAATTAATTCTTTCACATTTTATCATTTCTTATAACAAACAAAACAGACAAGTTGTAAGGTGGAGGAAAAAACATTTAACAGGATGTTTAGGCTGACTTTGAAACAAAATAGCTGTGAAGATATAAAGGACACTGCTTGTGTGCAGCTTCATTTATTCAAACGTAGCTTACTTTGATAATAACTGGATTGTTGTGATGTACATATTTAAACTTTTTTTAATTCGGATTTTTACGATTAGAGAGCGTAGAGAACCTTTCGTGGAAATGTCCCTCATGGTGTAGTGGTTTACATATTTGCCTTACAAGCAAAAGGTCCCTGATTCAATTCCAGGTGGGGACATAAGTCCCTTTCACCATAGACAGTTGCATCTGGAAGGGCATCCAGTGTAAAATCTTTGCCAAATTACCAGTGCGGATTAATCCACTGTGGCGACCCCTTGGAGAGAGTACAAGGGAGCAGCTGAAGGTAAATCAATTTAATGAAAATGTTAAAACAATAAATAATTTCATTTTTTTTCATATTCATGTAGTTTTTTGACTAAGCATCAGGGAGCCACAGGAGATGGGCAGAAGAGTTGCCTGTAGCTCCAGAGCCACAGGTTTGAGAGTCCTGGTCTATCTGTTGCCTTTGGAAATAAAATGTTTTTTATGCATACGACATACAAATGAACATAAATTAGCTGCCTAGTTCCAGAGTTTATACGTTTTTGTTGCGGTTTGTTCGTCAGCAGGATTAAAAAACAAAAAACACATCTGGTTTTCACGAAAGCTTCTCTGCACACATCATGCCTTTACTGAATTGATATGAACTAACCTAGTAAATGAAACTTATACTAATAATTTAAGCTTACTTGCTTACACAGAGGTCACACAGTGGTGCAATGGTTAGTACCATCACCTCACAGCAAAAGAGGTCTGGGGTTTGAATCCATCAGATTTGAGTTTGCGTGTCCTCCCTGTGCCTGTGTGAGTTCTCTCTGGGTACTCCAGTTAGGTTAAATGGTGACTGTAAATTGACTGTGAGTGTGAATGCTTACCATCTGTCTCTCTGTGATGGACTGGTGGCCTGACCAGAGTGTACCCCACATCTTGCTGTATGGTAGCTGAGATAGGCTCCAGCCCGCATACTTGTTTTTAATAGTTCATACTGCAATTTTAGAGATACTTATTATACATTTTTGTGTTTAAAACTGTCCAAAATCTACAGCTATCAACAGAATGAGCAGAAACAACTGCTATAGGACTTTGTCCAAAACACTTATTTACTGTGTTAAATTGTTATCAGCTAAAATGAAGGGTGGGCTGTACTTTTATGCAATACCAGTTTGCACCACAAGGTGGTACAGAAAGTTGATGTGACATTTATTAAAGCAGATAAGCACTGCTGGTTTAAGGCTTATTTACAGTACTGCGTTAGTAGCACTCTGGCAGCACCAGGGGGCAGTGCCACAAATAACCAGTCTGTCGGATACTCTTGCTTGCTGTTGTTGGTCCATCAGACAGCCGCAGCAAAAATTGGAGTTGTGTTGTTTAAAACAATTTAAACTATCCACTGCAGCCTCTCTGTACTATTTTGGGTAATTTGGTCACTCTTTGATGGCTTTTCGGGCTTCTCCCTCTACATTGGGAACTCTGCCATTGTTGCCTTGCTGTCCCTGACTACTTTTCAGCCAATAATCATTCGATCTACATGCTGCATCATCTGCATTGAGCTACACGTAGCTGGCTTTTTGGAGGTCCGCTCATATGTCCTGGTTGCTCCACCCTGGCCCTGCGTAAGCAAATACCAACACAGACGGACACGTGTACCAGAAATCCCGCATTACAAGTGAGAGTAGACACAAGCAAGGGTACTTCTAGTACCAGATCTGTGCCTGGATAAAGGGGAGCCCTGAGTCAGGAAGGGCACTGGTATAAAATCTTTACAAAATCACACATGTGGATTCATCCTCCCTTGTGACCCCTTGGAGAAAATAAAAAGAAACGGTAGAAGTACCTCCTATTAAACCAGTGAGTCATTAACCACATGTTCTTATTTAAAAGGTCATGCCTGTTGAGGAAACGGGGAAAGGACGAAAAAGAAATATCAAAAGTTGAAAGAATAGCAGCTGAAAACATCTCAACATTAAAAAAAAATGGTGAACTGCTGCCCCCTGGTGGTGAAAGTTTTGGATAACTTCTGCAGAGGTTAATTACATAAAGCACCTTTAAGAGCAAGCACAAAGATTGCCGGGGCTGTCAATGTTTAAGTGCAATAATTAATTCAATAGAGTTATAACTGCATTCAAACTACTCTGTTTAGACTTTGTTGTGAATGTGCAATCAGGAATGTTTTACTCACTTTCTGTAACACTGCCAGAGAAATCATTGGACTTGGCAGAGGTAAGCATTCTCAAAGTGCCCTTTTAGTTATGCCCGTCCCATTAAGTTACAGACCCCTGGGCATAAATGTTTGATGGGCCTTTCCAACTTGATTGGATGGTCAGGCTTTTATTCTTAGTTCGTAGACACATAGTATACAGTATACAGAATAATCATCATGGGGATCACTGTGTCAGTGGAAACCAAAAATAATCATCCTGTTACAACTTAACTATAAAAGTCTTGAAGTATAAGTGATATTAATGGAAAGGGAAGCAGCTATGTTTTTCATAAGGATAAGAGCATGTTCAATTTTAACTGTCCTGAAACAAACACACACACACACACACACACACGCGCGCACACACACACACACACACACACACACACACACAAACAGACTTGTCATTGCTTCCTGCCCCTGTCTGTCTGTCTGTTTGTTTGCCTGCCTTTCTCCTCCTTTTCTTCCTTTAAGTGCCTCTCAGCAGTAGCTTCCCTCTCTCTGTTCCACTTGCTTAGCATTCGTAATCTCTGTGGCAGAGGAGGGTCAAAGCGATGTTAATGCCCATGTAGAGTGCTATGACGTTAACACACATGTTCAGGCTGCGACCAGTTAGAAAAGAGTTGAAAAACAAACAAAACAAACATGCAGGCAAAGCAAAACATATTAATTATGTAGTATTGGGCCACACTCCTTTACCATTGAATTTAGCTGCTTCATTCACTCCCATTGCCACAGGTGTACAAAGTCAAGCAGCTGGGCATGCAGTCTGCCTTTAAAAACATTTGTGAAATAATGGGTCTTTCTAAAGAGCTCACTGGGTTCCAGTGTGGTACTGTCATAGGATGACACTACTGCAACAAGTCAGCTCATGAAATTTCTTCCCTTCTAGATATTCTACAGTCAACTGTAAGTGGTATTATTTCAAACTGGAAGTGTTTAGGAACCACACCAATGTAAAGTTACAGAGCAGGGTCACCAAGTGCTGAGGTGCATAGTGTGTAAAAGTCACCAATGTTGGGCTGTCCCCCTAACTGAGTTTGAAACCTTCCTCTGGCATTAGCATCAGCAAAAATCGTGCACCAGGACCTTTATGGCAGGGATTTCTATGGCTGAGCAGCTGCATGAAAGCCTTACATCACCAAGCATAATGCCAAGCATTGGATTGGGTGGTATAAAGCACACCATGTTTTGTGTGGTGATGAATCATGTTTCTCTATCTGGCAGGCTGATGATGAATCTGGGTTTGGCGAATGCCAATGAAGGGAAACCTTAATGCTTCAGCATGCTGAGTTATTTTAGACTCCAACTTTGTGGGAAGAGTTTGGGGGAAGGCTCACTTCTGTTCCAGCGTGACTGTGCCCCAGCGCACAAAGCAAGCACCATGAAGGTACAGTTGGATGAGTGTAGTGTAGTGTAGAAGAAACTGACTGGTCTCCACACAGCCCTGACCTCAACCCCATGCAACATTTTTGGGATCTAGAACTAGAACAGAGACTGCAAGCCAGGCCTTCTAGTCCAATATCATCAGTGTCTAACGTTGAACTAGAGGGCTGAATACTAAAGTAGTCTGAAATAAGTATCCTCTTCTGCATGAATGTGTAAAAATTCTACACACACTCCAAAATCTTGCAGAAAGCGTTCTCAGAAGAGTGAAAACTGCTATAGCTGCAAAGGGATGACAAACTCAATATTATTGCCTATGGAATTAAAATGGGACATCTCAAAAGCTTCTGTAGGTGTATCTTAATCAGAATCAGAATACTTTATTAGTCCCGGGGGGGAATTGTAATGCGTAGTTGGCCCAGTATTCTGTCTACAGTACATTGTAAATGTTGTTGGCATAATACATTAAGTTAAGGGAAAAAATTTAATTATCCTTTTTTGGGTATAATACCTGTACTGAAATTTTCCATTTTTAAACTTTAGTTCAGATTTAATTAAAGCCCAATCTGTGGAAAACTATTCAAATTGTAACCTTTCCTATGCCACTAAGTGGGCTTGCGTATCTGATGAATGCAGCATTGTTCTTGCACATAGGAAATATTTACAGCGCAGTAAAAATATTTAATTCCAAATGCCTGCTTAGTTCTTGGGAATTCAACTCTACTGTAATTTGGTTTTTTTGTCTATTTAATTTGTTCATTGGTTTTTATGACCACTCATAATGTCACTATTCTTATTTTTGCTGTGTGTGCATCAATTTTAATGAGCTATTCTATTGCTAGTTAGTTATTTATCACAGGAAGGAATTAAACGGTGGCTGCTACCTGGGTTCAGACCTCTATAAATCAGGTAGCAGTCTGGTGAGATGAACATTAATTGCAGTTTTATGTGTGCCATTTACCGGAGACAATTGTTATGCTTCTCAAATTAGATTTAGAAAGTGAATCTACTTTGCCATGTGGATCTAAATCCTGTATTTTGGTTTGCTCCTCTCTTTCTAAGTACTCACAAGCCTGAATACTAAAGTAGTGTTAAGTAAGTTCTGCTGCGTGTCATATAAAACTGCTTCATGTAGCTATGAGTCACCTCCTGTTAATATTCAGAGAGCCTGGAAAAGCTGTGCTGGACTTTTTAAAACAAATAGCTGATGGTTGATGAGCTAATTCTTTCTGTTTTCTATTTTCTTAATCAATATAAATTACATGGCCAAAATCATGGAGACACTAGATCATTGCAGCCCAAAATGGAGGTGTCCAAATATTTTCAGCCAACTAAACACTGTCTACTTTAGCGTCCCCAGTAGTCTAGCGGGTTACACATTCACCTTACAAGTAAAAGGGCCCTGGTTTGATTCCAGGTGGGGACACAAGCCACTCTCACCATGGAGGGTTATGTCAGGAAGGGCATCCGGTGTAAAAACTATGTCAAATTACTATTATGGATTAAACTGCTGTGGCGACCACTTGGGGAGAATACAAGAGAGCAGTCGAAGGTACATTCAACACTATCTACTTTACCACTTTATTGCCCTGTCCACTTCACTCTGTCATACTGAGCCACTTTAAAGTCAATTGATATTGACTATACTTATTTTTTCTACATTTAGTAAGTCATTTTAGTCATCCTCTTTGGCTTTTTTTTTAGTGATTTCACTTTGTAGAGACAGTTTATTGTGTTGTATTAAAATTCTCACATAATGTTTATTTGGATTTCAGTAGGTTTTTAATTATTGGATTCCTTTATATTATTTTTACTTTATCTTTTCCATTTAATTGAGTTCCTGTCTCTTGCGCAATTCTTGCTTTATTGAGCACTATTTAAAAATGTTTTACTTTGTCGAACTATTGAGCTGTTTTGTTATAGATTGCAGGGGAGTTTCTAGGGTGACCAAGAATAAAGCGGCGGAAGGGGGTGCCAGAGGAAATCTGAATATTTAATAAGAAATAAATTCAGCATAGAAAATTGGCATAGAAAACACTGGGACAATTTTCAGGCTCGTTTGCAGCCCTGCTTCCTATTATAGATTCATTATATGAAAGTGTTGTTGGGCCAGAGTTTAAACATAATTTTTTTCTTGGATAAGTGTCTGCAATGTGGAAAAAGTGTATTTAAACTTTTTACTTCAGTAAAACTTATAATCTTACTTCAGTAGCTTAGTAGTGCACAAGCTGTATAGTCAAAATATATTTAAAGAATCTAAAATAATTATACTCATTGATTTTTTTATATCACTGTGATGTTGCAGCTGTGGATGATTTTAATGATGTATTACTGGGTAGCTTGATCTATACAGTAATATTAATAATGATCTATAGTACTGTGCAAATGTCTTGAGCCACCACCATTTTTTTGTAATTTGCAGAAAAATGGGAAACCATTTATTCAAACACGTTCAAATACAGTAGACAAGGCAAAACAGAGTTTATATAGTTCAAATGAGCTTGAAAGCCAATATTTGAAATGACCACGTTTATGCTTCAACACAACTTGAACCTTCCTTCAAGAAACCTGGAGGATAGTTCCCCAGGTTTCTTGAAGGACATTTCTAAGATCTTCTTTGGATGTTGGCTGCCTTTGGTTCCATTCTCTGTCACAATGAGTCCCCACTTCTTCAATAATGTTGAGGTCTGGGCTCTTGGGCGGCCATGACTGATAGAGTTCCCCTGAGTGTTTTTCTGTCCAGTTAGGCTTTTACTGTAGTGGCAGTGTGTTTGGGGATCGTTGTCATGCTGAAAAATGAAGCTGTTGCCAGTCAGACACTTTCCAGATGGTATTCCATGGTGGATCAAAATCTGATGGTACTTTTCTGTGTTCATAAGTTTATCCATTTTGACAAGATCCCCAACGCTACTGACTGAAACTCAGCCCCAAACCATGACAGAGCCTCCATCGTGTTGCATAGATGACTGTAGATGCTCACTGTTGTGTTGCCATTGATTTTCAATCCAATTCTTGACTAATTTGGCATAACTTAGCCTTTTCTCCTTGTTTCACTTTCTCAGGAATGACTTCTTGATACCTACCCTTCCAATGAGACCATTTCTGATGAGGCTTTGGCGAACAGGAGATGGATCAACTGAAGGGCAAGATGCATCTCTAAGATCCTGTCTGAGATCTTTACTGGATTTTTTTTAACTATTTCTTAAGGATATGACTTTCAGATACTGTTCATCTGCTGTAGATGGGTTTTTTAGGCTTTCTGCTTCTTCTGTTGTCTTCCACAATAGAAGAAGTGGACATGGGGGGACACATCCCTGATAGGCTGTATTTAATGTTTTGGCTTCTATAACACAGAATTTTCCAACTTTCGGGAAAAATAAAGTATATCTTATCTCATGTCCTCTCACTCTATGCAAGATGAGAAGAGATGAGATAAACATACCTTAATGCAAGTTTAAACTGTGTCATTGCTTTCCAGACTGAACATGCTTCAGAATCAGAATACTTCATTAATCCCAGGGGGGAAACTGCTTGAGTCAAAACTGTAGAAAGCATATGGCAATATTTGTCTGTTGGACTTTTTACACCCGAGCCTTACTGGCTCATCATCATGACAATAATTGCCCAAGCCATTAAACTAGAGTCTCTAGTCACCTTTTTATATTCAAAGCATTTGTTCATTCATATCCAAGCACATGTGAAACTAGTTGTTCAGAAATTATTCACTTCCTGGGCTGTGTTGACAGTTATTGATTAAGTAAATAAGTGTGGAGTTAGGCTCTCGGATGCCTCAAATCATGAACACAAAATCTACAGATATGACTGAGGAGACATCTGGTGGTTCAGCTGATTTACTGCAATAAGAACCACAGATACCTGTACTAAGATTTTTCTGACATCAAGTCAGCAGATGTTTATCCAGTTTTGCAATGAATTTGCAGGAGAAACTGTTGAAATAAAATTTACAATAAAATTTTCAATGGAAAATAGTGGGGCTGGTTACAACTACAACTACACTACTATAAACAGTATGATTCCCAACCAGGGACACACAGCACAACTTTTTAATAATTAGTGATCAACCAAAACTGTCTCACCTCAGAGACATAGCTGTGCTGTTCAGGCTGTCGTGCTTTCTCACAGCCTGCTGGACACCATCTCTCATCATCTCTTTGCTCACACCATCCAGTTGTAAAACTGTCTCATACTTCTGCGCTGTGTCCCTGTCAGCGGTTCTCCATGAGGGCTCCTGTGGTTCTTCAGGGTAGGTATCTACCTCTTCTGATGGCTGCTCCTCCTCCTTGGCCTGCTGCGCAGGACACTGTCTCTTGTCAGGTGACGAAGTCCAGGTGTCTTCGTACTCTGACCCCATCGTGAGCATCCTCCAAGAGCCAAATGTGGCCGAGCGTACGGCTGGAGAGTAAAGAAAAACAAAACAGGGTGATATTTGCCATTTTTGAAAAGCGGGTATAATATTTGAAGCCCACAGAAAAAATAAAAACTGCAGCTAAAACACTCCCTGCATTACTGCCACTTGGAGCGTTTACATTCATAACAGTCATCAGTTGCCTGCAATAGTTTGAGTTGATAAATAGAAAAATGATGAATAGAAACTTCTAAAACCTCCTATGCATATTTTTTTTCATCTTTTTATTCTTTTATCAATAATCACTCATTGCAAAGAAGGAATGCAGAGGAGCAGCTCTGAATGCACAAAATGCTGAAACCTGAAGCAGAGGTGCTACAGCAGCAGAAGACCACACAGGGCGACACTACAGTTTATATGGAGGTCACCAAAAATGGACGACAGAAGATCTGAAAGATGTTGCTTGGTCTGCTGAGTCTCGATTTCTGCAGCAGCATTGACGTGGTAGGGTCAGAACTTGATGTAAACAACATGTAAGCATGGCTCGATCCAGGGGCAATTCTAGTATCAGACATTTGGGGGGGGGGTCAACCCCCAATCAGAATATCACATACTGTGAGTGCCTTGTGATTAGTACATTCATAAAACAATAATACCTAATAAATAATAATAATATTATAATACTTTGGAATATGCTACTTGCAAATGTATTCAACATTTTTCACCTCTTCCATTAGGTAGAGGATACCTACTTTCAAATACTATACTACTTTCAATACTGCTTTCAAAAGCAACCTAATTAGTTGTATGTTCTGTAGCTGGATAATTCAGAATGAATAATCACAGATTTCAACAGGGCCCTTGAGTTGATGTAACCTGAGGAAAGGACTTGGTCATGATGGCCAGAATTTTCCAAGGTAAGTTAAAGATCAATTTGCAGCAAAGCAAATATGAGGAGAAAGGTGCAAAACTTTGTTTCAGTGCCTTAATCGCATGGGGGCAGTCCACCAAATCAAACAGTTAAAGCGTCATCTTTCAAGCTTTCAAGTTCATACAAACCCTCCCTTCATTGTGTCGATTCAGCACAGGGTACACATGAGTTAAGAATAGTTACTCAGTCTGTTGATTCAGTGTAGAGGCAGACATCTTGCTCAAGCCATGTTTAAAATGATGTGAGTCCTGTCGTGATTTCTGTCACTATAGTAAAGTCCATGCAACTGGATAGAGCTAAAAACGGATTTGCCAGTGTACACTATATTGTATAATAATGTCAGAAAATAATAAGATGTGTTATCATTACTGCCATTATGATTGTTATTTTTTAGGGGTGCCAAGATAAAAATTTAAGGCTGCTCAAGCACCTAAGCTCACCAATGGATCCATCCTGCTTCCACAGTGGTGTGGGGGACATTTCTTGGCATGCTTTGGGCCTGCTGGTACCAACTGAGCATCGGTTTAACACCACAGGCTACCTGAGTATTGCTGCTGACAGTTTCCGTACCTTTATGATCACACTGTACCCATCTACAGAGGGTTATTTTAAGCAGGATAACAAATCTGTAGCAATGCTATCATGTCAACATGGACCAAAATCTCTCAGGAATGCTTCCAGTACCTTGTTGAATCTATGCCACGAAGAATTACAGCATTTCTGAAGGCAAAAGGTGGTCCAACCAGGTGCTACCAAGGTGTGCCTAATGAAGTGGCCGGTGAGCGTATGTGTACATATAAATGTTAGAATCTTTTACTACCTAAAAATCTGTTTCAACCCTAAAAAATCCTCTTATATTAGTCACAGAAGACTTTCGCATCAATAAGATGCACTCACCCCTTTGCTAATATAAAAAAATCATTTCTTTTCCTCCTGTGACAGGAGAAAATATTTGCTGTTTTGAAGGCTTTAGGCTCATCGGTTTATCATGAGTAATCTGTCTAAAATATGAGATCTTAAACACTATATTCCGAAAAAAACGGACTTCTCTGAGATTTCCCTAATCTCCCAAGATAATCACAGCCAATTTTACAACACAGGTTCCCAAGAAGTTCCAGAGGCCAAACAAATTAAAGGCTATTTATTTTCAGCTGAGACACTGCCTTCTGACATGCATTTGAACTACGGCACAAATCTCAACAACTTTCTACAGTAAAAAATGAGTCAGTGATTTATAAGTTACGTTATTCAGTTAATTACAGGAAGACAAACTATTTTTTTTGGGTTTTTCTCCTTGCTTTTCTTGTCATTACTGACAACCTAAAGGGGAGGTACTGACCCTCCTGTAAACCTGGAGGCCTTTACACATGACCTGCTGCCCTGACACAACAACAAAACCCAACTAAAAGTAAATCTACAGATTTGTCTTGCAAATATAAACCATGCAACCATACACCAGCCATAAACCAGCAATGTTAAAAACCAGATCTAACTTGCCATAAACCAGGGTGGATCGTCTCTCTGCCCATCTGGACCGGTGAGGAATGGCTCTCTTCATAACTGCTCTGGAAGGCAATACAGTTCATGCAGGTCTGCAGACAGGAGGCTCTCCTGTGTGGCACCATGGGAAGGGGCACCAAAGACCAAAAAAAAAAGTTTCTCCCACCTTGGAATGCGGAAAGGCAGCTTCCTGTCCTGCCAGCTAAGAGCCTCCTTATCAGACCAACTATCTGCGATGCTCAGGGAGAAATTTCTCTGATTCAATTACTGACTCTGTTTTCGTTGTCCACCCTGGTAATCAGGAAGGGAGCAATCATCAGCCCGTTTATGAGACCTGCAAGGCCTGCAGATGCACAGCCACTCACTTCCTGTGTTTTTGCATCTCCTCCCTGGTGCTATGGGGACATTTTGAATTAAAATCCTCTGGGTGTCTTACAACTTTGCTGCTTGATTGAAATGAGTTGAGTCAAATACAGAGTGAGTGACAGTATTGTACTTGAATATTTTATTTCAGTGGGAACAAATAAAGCATCTACTTTCTATTTATTTGTTTTTGTTTTTAAGATTCTACTGTACAGCATGATCCTTGCAGGGGGAGGAGAACAATATTTTAAGTATGGCAGTGTTAACAGCAGCATTGATTTGCTTTGAATACTAACTAAATACTTGGACTGTGCGGAAATTTTGCCACAGACTTTCAAGGTTTCCTGCTAACTCATCCTCATGCACTCACCGGCCACTTTATTAGGTATACCTGTTCCTGTTCCTTATACCTAATCACCTTGTCATATGGCAGGAACTCAATGCCTTTATGCATACAGATATGAGCAAGACGTTCAAGTTCAAACTGAGCATCAGAATGTGGAAGAAAGGTGATTTAAGTGACTCTGAATGTGGCATTGGTTGTTGGTGCCAGACGGGCTGGTCTGGGAATTTCAGAAACTGCTGATCTGCTGAGATTTTCCCACACAACCATCTCCAGGGTTTACAGAGAATGGTCCAAAAAAGAGAAAATATCCAGTGAGCGGCAGTTTTCTGGGTGAAAATGCCTTGTTGATGCCAGAGGCCAGCAGAGGATGGTCAGTCTGCTTCGAGATGACTGGAAGGCAACAGTAACTCAAATAAACACTCCTTGCAACTAAAGTATGCAAAAGAGCATCTCTGAAGACACAACATGTTGAACCTTGAAGCAGATGGGCTACTGCAGCAGAATATTACACTATATGCCATACCCGTCAGCTAAGAACAGGAAACTCACTAAATTCGGAGAACAGAAGACTGGAAAAATGCTGCCTGGTCTGACCACTCTCAATTTCTGCTGCAACATTGGTGGTAGGGTCAGAATTTGGCATAAACACCATGAAAGCATGGATCTATCCTGCCTTGTAGCAACAGTTCAGGCTGCTGGTGGTGCAATGCTGTGGGGGATATTTTCTTGGCACAGCTTGAGACCCTGAGTACCATTTGAGCATTGCTTCATTGCCCCAGTATACCTGAGTATTGTTACTGACCGTGCCCATCCCTTTATGACTACAGTGTGCCCATCTTCTGATGGCTGCTTCCAGCAGGATAACACACCATGTCTCAAAGATCAAATCACCTCAAACTGGTTTCTTGAACATGCCAATGAGTTCACTGTACTCAAATGGTTTCCAGTCACCACATCTTACTCCACTAGAGCACCTTTGGGATGTGGTGGAATGGGAGATTTACCTCATATATGTGCAGCCACAAAATCTGCAGTGACTGTGTGATGTTATGTTAATATGGACCAAAATCTCTGAGGAATGTTGCCAGAACCTTGTTGAATATATGACATGAAGAACTGGGGCAGTTCTGGAGGCAACGGTGGACGCAACCCAGTACTTGCAAGCTGTACCTAATAAAGTGACCAGTCACTGTATTTTGGTGATCGCTTCACTTTTGCCTCAGAGGCACCAGCAGGAGGGATTGTTTTTCCCCTCATTTTAGGTCAAAAGTTCCTAACGGGGCATAGAGTTAGTTCAGGCTGACCATAAAAACAAGCTGCTGAATTTAATCATGTTTGTGTGCGTGTGTGTGTCTTTTTAAAACATTAATATTGAGTATTTTGAGTAGCAAATGTAGCCATGTGCTTTTCCAAGCGGATTTACATTTTTTTTAAAAAAAGCCTCTATTTGAATTTTGCTGTCCAGAGTTAATCTGAATTTCCACAGTAGGTTATAGTATTGCTTATTCATGGAAATCCCACTATTAATGCAGAGCAAGATAAGGGAGATTAGCTGATGACTCCACTGATTCCCTTTTACACATCCAATTGGCTAATCTAATTTAAGTGTTTAAAAAACTTCTTTAGTTGCCATACGCAGCAAGCAACCTTGAAACCCACCCCCACTCCAGCTCCTCCTTTTCATGCTGTATCTTACTTGATGTCATATCTGTTGTCATTAATTTAAATAATCTTTACAACATATTTGTTCCAGAGGGCCCAACAAATGTATTAGGCCACATACTCGTTACACATACAGGAGCTTTTACGACATCCCATTCTAAATCCAAAGGCATTAATATAAAGTTGGCCCCCCCCTTCGCAACTATAACAGCTTCCACTCTTCTGGGAAGGCTTTCTATAAGATTGTGGGAATTTTTGCCCATTCATCCAGAAGAGCATTTGTGATGTCAGACACTGATGTTGGACAAGAGGGCCTGGCTTGTAAAGGCAGACTGCGTGGCTAGTTGTTTAATTTTATACACCTGTGGAAATGGGACTGAATGAAATGGCTGAATTCAGTGTTTAAGAAATGTGGCTCAATATTTTGTCCACATAATGCAAGGTTAATGAGTGTCCCCGTAGTGTAGTAAAGCGAAAGGTCCCTGGTTTGATTCCAGTTGGGGACACAAGCCCCTCTCACCATGGAGGGTTGCATCCAGCGTAAAACCAGATCAATCCCCTTGGGGAGAATACAGCGGAGCTGCTGAACGTACAATCTAAGTTAGTGAAGGGCCACACATTGGACAGTTGACTTGAAGGAAACAATATGCTGATTAATGTTATGCCTCTGCTGCTGAGGAATGGTATTTTTTGGGTTGCCCATCTGTCCATCCATTCCAAATCTTGTTACTGCTGACTTGTTTGCTGGAGCTTTCCCAAACTCTGTGTGGTTAATACTTATAGGAATAGGAATTCTCCTGGGGAACTGTGAATGGCTCGGGTCTGCTGGGCTTGTCTCTAGCTCCTGGGAAACATGGGTGTGGTGTGTCACGTACATCACCTGTGTCAAGAGCGTTTCGTAACACACACACACACAAAGATTGTATGTTCATGAATGATGTCTGTTTTCTGTTTCAGGTGCTGTTTGCTCTTTGTTTCATTACAGATGCAGTGGGTGGTGATCTAACATGCTCTCTTTTCTTTCTCTACCTGTCCAACAAGAGGAGCCTATAGAGAGTTCATAGAGCCTCTCTTGGTAAATCAAATGTGTTTGGCACAACAGGACATTCAGTTCATGATTCTGCTTGATAAAGCTGCCAGACAGGACTATGATAGATAGAATCTCATAAATGTTATCAGATTTTCTAAGGTTAAAGATCAAGGTCAGACTAAAGTCTGAGGCAAACTGGCAAAGTCCTAGGCACTGAATTTTACATTAGGTTATTTGCTAGCCAGAGAGCCCAGGTTCTTCTATCAAAAAAAAAACACTTGGTTATGTTGATATCACTGGACTTGCTTGGTATAGTCTAAAAACTGCTAGAGATGAACTCGTGACACAAAAAACGCTTTAAAAATCCTAAGTAGTTAAAACAGATGGCGTGAGAGGTGCCAGCGTCTCTGAAGTCTGTCAAACCTGGGCTACTGCTTGGTTCAGGTGGGGGTCAAACTGACTGCAAGCTCAAGTATAAAGATCTTTAATTAATGTACATGTGAATCACAAAAAAAAGCTAAAAAGCAGCAACTCCCAGTCCTCTAGAATGCAAAAGCTTCAGAAACACACAAACAGCAACATTTTCAAGCAGACTGCATTAAATAAAACATGTCAGGATAAATGCATTAGTATTAAATTTATTGAAAAAGATACAACCAATCAGATGGATGGTTCACGGTCCAGAAATATGTAACAGAACATATTGGAAGTGCATTTTTATAACCTTTTTTCCCCCCATTTATACCTTTCAAGACGTTGCACAACAGTCACTGCTTTACTAACAACATTTAAAATGACAGGCTGGTTTCTGTCAGCAAAACTAAATCAACTACAGTAACTATGATTAGAAAACTGGAGATAAAATTAAACATAAAAAACTTAAAAACATTCTCTTATTTTACAAATTATGTTCACTTGGGTAATAAAAATGAAAACAAAAGTAAAAACCTTTGTCAGCACCATTTTCTTGTTTTTTTTTCTTTGCTCATTTTCTGTTAATTAACTTTGTCCAACAAGAACAACTCTTCAACCCCCGAACACATGCTTAATAAAAAGGTCAGCCAATTTATTCAGACTAGAAACGCCTCAATCTTTGAGGAATGGTTTAACGTTTTTTTTTCACAACACTATCGATACCCAGCTGACGAGCAAATTAAACGGAGTTCACTCCCTTGTCTTTAGTCAATCCATCTTCAACTGAGGTGGAATATGTCTGACGTCCTTTAAAGCGCAAAGATGCAAGAGAATGACACAAAAAAGTGGCGACATGGTTCAATGTTTATCAGCCAATTTTGCTGGAATGGTTCGTGGTAAATGACCGCATAAGGTCAGAATATTAACACCCAGCTGTATGCTGGGGTTGTCTTTGTGAAAGACAACGTTGCCCTAAATCAGTGACCCCAAATTCTTTTGCAAAAGTCCATTTAACAACGTCAATGAGTTATGTTTAAAAAAAAGAAGAAAAAAATGCACAGTCCTCCTTCCCAGCAAAGTGAAGTATGAAATGTAAAGACTGTTTTTATTGTCTTTGTGGTGTTTACTGTGCGTGATGACACTGTCCCCTGCTGTTCACGTTACATACAGCAGAATAATAGAGCAGGAAGTTTGTCCAGGATTTGATTGTGCATCTCATCTGATGAACCAAAGTTTTACAGGTTCTCAACGAAGGTCAGTGGTCCATGGTTTTATTTAGAAGTAGAGATACAGTACAAGTTCACTGATAAAAGTTTAAGGAGGATACGTGCAGGCATCCCCGTGTGTCCGTCAGTCATGTGTACACGTAGCCAAGCTTAGTGTGAGGAGCGTTTTTAAGAAGGGCTGGAGGGACTGTTGGAAGAGCTGGTGTCAGGGGACGCACTGGGCTGCCGCTGGTCCTCGGGGGTGCTGTCCGCCTGCAGGGACGCCATTGCCACTGATGAGTATTTGCACTTGGAAGAGCCACATTCGCAGCTGAACAGCTTGCTTTTGACTTCCCAGAAGTGGTCACCATAGTTAAATCTGAGGGGGGAGGATAAAAAAAAAAGACGACATTAAAAGTTAGGACATGTAATCAAAACTGCATTTAAAGTACAGTGATAAATACACTCTTCTTGCAGGTCTATCGCAGCCCAAACAGTGGATTTATGCTTATGTGTACGCCATAACCACACACCTTTCTGACACCCTGTGATATGATCTGACTTGCACCTCCCTAGAAACTCGAGTTCACATCGACAGTCTGCAATGACATCCGATTGGCTCGGTCACAGTACTGCGACTTTCCTGCTGCACATTTGTTTTTTCTGCCATCATTTTTTTTTTTTTTTAAACTGACTGGAAGAGAATGGATCGACTCAAAGAAAGAAAGTCCATCGCCAACTAGTGTTTTGGCAGCCAAACTGCAGCTCCACACAGGCCCACCACACACAGGAACAGATGCTGGCACCAGCATTGGCCACTTATACATGCCACATCATTGGCTCTACATAGGTTTCAATATTCGATGATGTAATTTACTGTGTATAATACTGTGTGTAAACAGAGTAAAAAGAGGCGGCATTGGCTCAGGGGATAGAATGGAAGGTTGGTGGTTTGATCCATGGCTTCTCCCGTCAAAGCATCCTTGGATAAACTACTGAACCCCAAGTTGCCCCTGATGTAGTCATCGGCGTGTAAATGTGTGTGCAACAGGTAAAAGTATTAGAAGGCACAGAATAAAGCACTGTATGAATGTGTGTGCGAGTGGGTGTGTGTGGCTTGTAGTCTAAAAAGAACTTTGAATAATAATAGAAGAGTACTACTTAAGTACCAGTCCCATTCAATATTTTTAACTGTAGTTTGTTTTCAAGTACTCCAACTTTATCTGTGGGCACTGTCTTGAAGAGGATCATATAAGGTAAACATGTTGCATAAAAACCATCCAACCCTCCATCCATCCATTTCCAGGAGGCATTCTCTGGAGACTCCAAGCTCCTCTCTCTTTTTACCTTGAGAGAGGCGAGACACCCTGCGGAGGAAGCTCATTTCTACTACTTATCTGGGTCCAGGTCGCAGGAGCAGCAGTCTAAGAAGAGATGCCTGGCCACCTCCTCAAGCTCTTCCAGGGAACCACTGAGGCATTCCCAAGCCAGTCTACCCCAGGGTCAGTGGCGCACGCAATGCCTGAAACACCTTACCTAGTAGGTGCCCAGCAGGCATCCTGTTCAGATTCCCAAACCACTTCAAATGGCTCCTTTTAATGTTGCAACTCTACACTGAGCCCCTCCAAAGTGACAGAGCTCCTCACCCCATCTCTGAGGGAGAGCCTAGACACCCTCAAAAGGAAACCCATTTCCACTGCTTGCATTCAAGATCTTATCTTTCAGTCACTACCCAGAACTTGTAACCACAGGGTAAGAACATAGATCAACCGGTAAATTGACAGGCTTGCTTTTACACTCAGCTCTTTCTTCACCACAACAGACCGATACAGCGTCCATGTCACTGCCGATGCTGCACCAATCTGTCGACCGATCTCCTGCTCCACTCTCCCCTCACTCATGAATAAGACCCTGAGATCTCCTCAACATGGGGGAGAAACTCATTCCCAACCTGCAGGGGGTGGAGTACTCTCTTCCACCTGAGAAACACGACCTCTAACTTGGAGGTGCTGATTTTCATTGCCGCTGCTTCACATTCAGCTAAAAACCACCCCAGTGTGACCTGGAGATCACCACCTGAGGAAGCCAAAAGAATCCCATCATCTGCAAAGAGCAGACTACGCCTAGAAATTCTGTCTGGAAAAATTATGAACAGAATCAGTACCAAAGGGCAGCCCGCGGTGGAGTCCAACACCCACCGCATTGCTGGCAATGTGAACCAAGCTCTCCCTATGGTTGTAATGATGTCCAAGTGTCCAAAAAAACCCAACTTGTTAAAGCTTACCCGAGCTCCTCTCCAGCTTTGATGTTTTCACTGGCAAAGAAGGCAATGTGTGGGAAACGAAGGTCCTGGTGTGTCGTGAACACTCGGCAAGCAAACAAGTTGGGCTCGCACATGTGGTTGAGGAAGCGACTGATGTTTCCATAGAAACGGGCATCGATGCAGTAGAGATCTTGAGGCTGAGAAGGCGAAAAATAAACAAAAGGTTCAGACGAAAGAATGGCTGAATTAAAGAAAAAAAAAAAACCTCAAATAAATTAGAGGTTTATACTTTACCTTGTCATCCAGACTAAACAGGTACGCGTCATTTTGTCTCATCTCTGCTTCTGCTTCAGAGATGATCTCACCAACATACCTGTTCAAAAACAGATAAAACTGTGAGCAGGTGGAGCATTTTAGTTTTAGTATGTGATATGAACCATGCCACACCACAGTATTTACAGGGTAAGCTAGTTTGCAATGCCTGTACCTAGATGTGTTAGGTTTTTTTAAAGAACAGAGAGAAAACACCACAAAACTGTGACTGATCCCTCCTTAAATACAGTTTCAGTTTAAAGTGGTCCCAGTCAGGGTTCTATACATAAGGAATACACCTTGCTAATACCCTGAGGAAAAAAAAAAGCATTTGGCACCTTGAGGTTTCAACAAGATGCTCCACGTTACTGAATCCAAACATAAACCATGAGGTCCTCAAGCACCTGCAGAGCTTGATTATGTAAGTATTTGTAAATAACTTGAAAACGGGTAAATTTAATAGCATATTTAATTTCTTAAGAACTAAAACGGTTAGATTTTATTGCCTTCTTATCTAAAAATTTAACTGCCCGATTGTGTATTATCAAGAGAAGTTTGTTTTGGATGCTGCTCACAGAGCATCAATATATGTCCTTATTTTTTCTTCCCGTTTAAAAATGCACTGGGAAATACTGCAGAAAATGGGAAAAACAAAAATCCACCAATACAAAGATGCAACACAACAGTATTACTTTGACTTACTCGCATATAAAGGTTCCCTGTGGTATGTCTTGCAGTGCTTGGACACCCCAGCCCTTCTTACTGGTCCTGAACAGCTGGAGCCTGGTCCTACAGGATCAGAAACACTTTGAAGCAACACTTCGCCTCCTCGGTGAAGCAGATGTTTACTTTTGTACAGTACGTACTGTGGTACATCAAATGAAAACTGCATTATAACCCCATGCAGCCTTACAGCCTACTTAGCCTCAAGGGTCACATTTATTTGTTCAAATACCTGAGTCCGTTTTGCACTACACGGTTCTTGCAGGTCCTCCAACAGGAGCATGCATGGTTACACTCAAAAATGAGTGGAGGCTCCTCACGACAGAATTCTGGCAGAAGGCGTCCACTCTAAGCGTGACAAAATACACAAGCATACCATGTAAGCTTGGTGGGTGGCAAGATCACAGTGGCATTGAATGACAGAGGTTTATTTTTGAGTAAATGTTGTCTAATTAAGGTGTTCAGATTTTGGTCTCATAGATAGCTTTACTTACTTTGTCGTACCAGCAGCGCAGACTGAGCTGCCCACACATACAGATACTTGCAGAACAGTCTTCCTTACAAATGCAGTACTGTTAGAAAAAAACATAACACCTGTCACTTTACGCTGCCAAGAAAACACTCTTTTTAAATATCTGATCTGGTGCTGTAACTCATATTCTAATGTGAACATCTGGAATTCCTGCCTAGAAATTCTGTCCATTACACCTTTTAATCACTGAATTCAGGTGTTTCATTCAGTCCCATTGCCTCAGGCACCTAGCCGGACAGCCTGCCTATACAAACATTTTTGAAAGAATGAGTCCTTTTAAAGAGCTCATTAAATTTGAGCATAGGATGCCACCATTGCAAAAAGTGAGTTTGTGCAATTTCTTCCCTCCTAGATATTCCACGATCAACTGTAAGTGGTATTATTGCAAAATCGACACGTTTATGAACCACAGCAACTCAGCCACAAAGTGGCAGACCACGTAAAGACAGCTAGTCAGGTCATATAAAAGTTGTCAATGCTCTGCTGACACAGTAACTACCAACCTCCCTCTGGCATTAACATCAGCACTAAAATTGTGCGCCAGGAGCTTCATGGCTTAAGTTTGCACAGCTGAGCAGCAGCATGCAAACATTACATCACCAAACACAATGCTTAGTGTCAGTTGGGGAGGTGTAAAGCACATCGCCACTGGGCTCTGAAGTAGCAGAAATGCATTCTGCAGAATGACGAGTCGCACTTCTCTATCAGGCAGTCTGAAGGATGAGTCTGGGTTTGGCAAATGCCAAGACAATGTTATCTGCCTGACTGCACTGTGTCAACTGTAAAGTTTGTTTTTCCTGGGGTTGGTCATAAAATGCCATAAAAGCTCCTGTAGGTGTAATGCCCAATACTCTTGTTCATATAGTATAATTAATAAATGTAAAGAGGCTAAAGGGACACTTTTTTTTTTTTAACTGTGTGGCAGAAAGATTTTCATATTTTTGGAAACAAACTTAACCCACACGATATGACAAATTCTGTTAAACTTTGCAATGGAAACAGCAGTCAGCTGGTGCAGTTACACCAAACAGAAAGAAAAGGAAAACTGACACCAATTTGTGTAAATACAAGTAAAAATATCTCTTGAAAAATTTTCCCCACACTGGACTGCAAAACTCTATCCCACCGCTGACAATCAGAAATGGAGGACAAGTTTACTGATGGTCTTTCAGAGAAAAACAAAAAGAGAGCTTGGGGAAAAAGTGGGTGAAATCATAGAATCATAGTAATATGTACCCAATAAGGTACATCAATCCATAATGTACCAAATGCAAAAACTATATAGGGAGTGGATGAGAGAAAAAAACACACAAATATACACCAGGAGTGCATTTCTCACTTCCAGCAAGAAGAGATTTTTACATGTTCATTTACTACATTACATGAATTTGCTTTACCATCATTTAATGTAAGTGGAATGTAATTTAATGTAAGTGGAATGTAATTTAATGTAAGTGGAAGGATATCAGAAAGAAATGGAAGTCAGAACATTTGCTGGCTGTTTTTTTTTAATCTTAGACCTGCAGCTCTACTGTATTATTCAGTTTACTTGTTTTTCTTCTATGTAAAATAGCTCACCTGTCCCCTGTGAACTTCCCCACACACAGCGGTGTTTTTCAGCAGCAAAAACTCCCATTGGGAAAAAGTTAACTGTGAGAAATGAACAGCATCTCTGCAAGTGCAGTCACATTACTCTCTTATTTAAAAAAAACAATCCATCAGTCAGCAGTGTCCTCTTGTTTTCTGTCATTTGTCGAAAACCATGGATCATTGTAGCTGCTCCACAATCACACATATTCATTTCAAAGTATGGTGAAGGCCAATGGCTATATTAATGGAATGCATCAATGGGCAACGAACTTAAAAACAACAAATTACCGTGACTGGTGAGCTATTCACGTTGGCCATCACTGACCCCTGACATCAGTATCCATCAGCACAACCCTACTTTTAAGTTTAAAAAAATCTGACGGCTTTTAACTTACCTGTAAGTGTGTTATGTTTCTGTCAATATTCATGGGAGAAGTGACACAGTTTTCAGAGATGTACTTGTAGTCATCTGGGTAGGGTTCACTGTCGACTGCATTCACACAGGGGATGGGAACTCGCTCCTGCCCTAAAGCTATGTCACTATAAACAGACAAAGATCGGCACATGGGTTAGGGGCTTCGACCTGGCCGCCCAGGATAGTATTTTAGCTGTCCACCTGCTTCTAATGCTGCTATTTGTGATGTGAATCTCTGCTTTATCCTTCCCAGTTATGGTCTAATTTCAACCTGTGAAGGACTTTCTCTTCTGATTGACTGTGCCTGCTGTTCGTGGCATCCCTCTCCTTCCTGTTGGCCTGCAGGGCAGCCCAGGCCTTCGAGTTGTGGCTGCAGCAGTCGGGAGGAGTTTCTCCCTCGCGATTCTTCAGAAACACATCTGCCCCTCGAGAAAGGAAGAGCCTAAAGAGACAAAGAAAACATTCAACTGATAATCTACAGCAACTACTTCCTTTTTCCTGCAGTTTTATTTACTATTTACAGCAACTCACGTGATGCAATCCAGGCGATTCTCCCGAGCAGCGATGTGTAGAGGAGAGTCTCCATGTATGTTGACAGCTTGCAGATTGCAGTGGGCGTTCAATAGCAGCTCAGCGATCTCCACGCTGCCAGAGAACGCTGCCCAGTGAAGGCAAATGTTTTCTTCCTAAAAACAGAAACCGGATAAACCCACAATAAACTGACACTCAATGCTTCCGCTAAGCATTTCAATCACAGGGTGAATAGAATTCTTAGCTCACCTTGTCCCTGATGCTGCTGTCAGCCCCTTTGGAAAGAAGCAGCTTCACCTGGTCCACATGCTTGTACTCTGTGGCCCAAATCATGGCTGTCCAGCCTCCATCGTCCTGTGGGGAAAAAATGTAAAGCTCAAAATAAGCTGAATAAAGTTTGAAACATAAACTGAACTAAAAACTGGCAATCCCCATAAAAGTATATAAAGGCAAAAACAGCTGTTACTTTTCAGTCCTCAATGAAAGCCATCTTAAAACTTTAAAGAGCCATGAAGTGCAAAAGTTAATCCAAGAAGACTGCTTCATTATGTCAAAGCCATCCTAAAGCTACTTACAGCAAGGTCAGACATTTTAATCGAAGACACATCAGACAGAGTCCCCTAAATGCATAATTTCTACTGTTGCTTTTATCCAATTTACATACGTTCTTAGAGCGCCTTTAAAAAGACAGTTACATCTTGTGAGACCCGATGATGGACTGCTGTGATTAAGCACCCTGTAAGATTAAATTAAAGTCATTTAAAGACTTTCAACTATTTTGAAAATCTTAAAATGTTTTGGAAAAGAATCCAGCCACAAGCAAGTGTACTCCTAGTGCTGGTCACAAGCCCAGGTAAATAAGGAGGGTTGCATCAGGAAGGGCATCTGGTGTAAAATCTTTGCCAAATCCAAATGCGGATTCATAATACATGATCCGCTGTTGAGACCCCCTAACGGGAGCAGCCAAAGGAAAAAGAAGAAGAAAATGTTTTGGGACTAGTACACAGTTCCTACAAATTAACTTAGAAATAAGACTTTAAGACAATTTTTAATGCCAATCAAAACTAAAATTAGGACCACCTCTGAAACAGCCAAAATAAAAAAAGGACATAAAAGCTTTAGGGTCAGCCACACAAGTTAATAATTTGATTCATGGTTCAGCTGAGGCTCAAGCTACACATACAAACAAATAAGTAATTTCCCTCTGGGGATTAATAAAGTATTCTGATTCTGATTCTGAAATGTTTCCTGGTTAGTAGCCATAACAAAATAATGTACATTATACAGGCAAAGGTATTGGACCACATCTCCTAATCACTTAATTCAAGTGGTTCATTCAGTCCCATTGCCAAGGTGTATAAAATCAAGTGACTAGCCATGCGGTCTGCCTTTACAAGCATTTGTGTGATACTTTAATAGGATGTCACTGTTGCAACAAGCCAGGTCATGAAATTTCTTCCCTCCTAGATATTCCCAGATCTACTGTAAGTGGTATTATTGCAAAATGGAAGCACTGAGGAACCACAGCAACTCAGGGACAAAGTGGCAGACCATGTAATGTTAGCAGGGTCACTGAGTGCTGTGACACTTAGTCTGTAAAAGTCTCCAGCGCTCTGCTGACACAATAGCTGTAGAGTTCCAAACCGCCTCTGTCACTGACATCAGCACAAAAACTGTGCACCAGGAGCTTCATGGCATGGGTTTTCATGGCCAAGCAACTGCATGCAAACCTTAAATCACTGAGAACAATGCCAAGCCGACGGAGTGGTATAAAGTACACAGCCAGTGGATTCTGGAGCAGTGGAAACATGTTCTGCAGAGTGACGAATCACGCTTCTCTATCTGGCAGTCTGATGAAGAGTCTGGGTTTGGTGAATGTCAGGAGAATGTTGCCAGCCTGACTGCACTGTACCAACTGTAAAGTTCTGTGAAGGAAGGATAAGACTATGGGGTTGCTGAACATTTTAATTTTTCAACTTTGTCGGAAGAGTTTGGTGAAGGCCCTTTTCTTGAATGGCCTCAATACTTGCCACCGTGGGAAGCTTGAAACACTTCATACACTAAACACACTCATATATTGTATACTGTATAAATTGGCAATACTGGATTCAGACATGAAAAAAAAATCTTGTTTCAACAGCTAGTTTTTATTTGGCTACCCTATTATGGACAGTTTGGACAGGTTAAGTTATAACGCCATTTTTGAGACTTCTGAAGACCAGATTTAAGACATTAAACACCAATTAAAACCTCATTTAAAAAAAATAAGCTCAATTATTTTTCAGACTTATTAAGGACCCACAGGAAGCCTGATATTGTTTCTTCATTTCTAAATGAGAACATTAATACAGCAGCAAAACACGTGCCAAAGCTAAAAATAAAAGTTGGTGATTGTGGTTTTATAAGGTTAGTGCTGGCACTGTTCCCTTACTCTCCGAGTAGCCTAACTTCCTTCTGCTGGGTGCCTGCCAATCTCATGGCAGCCACAGAAAACTGAAATAAAACAACACCTGAGTTTTTCCCACTTATTAGTAAGTCAGGTTATACTCATACTCATGGCTCTGTAGTTAACCCACATGCAGCAGAGTGCGCTTTTATTCTTAATTCTTAGTATTTCTTCTTCTCTTAATCCTTGTCCCCCTCCAAAAAATGTTGTAGATTTAAATCTTGCAGTCCCTCCCCTTCTTGTGAAAGAAAAATGCGAAAGTGTACTGACCTGACAGTTTATGTCAATCAATCCTGTGGACAGAAGGTGCTCAACAATCTTGTAATGGCCAGACTTGGCCGCTAGGTGGAGGCACGTGAACCCTTCAACATCCTAAGAGCGCAAGAAGATTTAATTATTGACCACTTCTCAGGTTTAACAACAAACATTTTACCAGCTCATTAGCTGGCTGATGGAAACCTCAGAGGACACCTGATGCATACTTACCTTGTGCGTGGCGCTGGCTCCGGCTCTCAGCAGGTACAGGACCACCTCCATGTGGTTGTTTTCACAGGCCTCCATCAAAGGAGTCCGCTGATCCTCATCACACATGTCCAAGTTTGCGCCAGCCTGAGGCACCAGACAGACAGCAAATGTAAAACTGCTTCTATAAATGTAGTGACTTTCTGATATTCAGGTCAAACTCTAAAATCAAGATCTTAACCCAAGTTTTTAATTTCCAAAAGAGGAAGCAGAGCGTGGATATGAAATGCAACCTTACTTGTACGAGCATGTGACAGATGTCTTTGTGACCTCCCTCAGCTGCTGCATGCAGTGGGGTGCGTTTATTCTGAGAATCCATCTTAAAGTTCGGGTCGATACCGTCCACTGAAAGGTAAAGGAAGGAAAGTAAGATGGATATACAGTACATACTGGCCAATATCTACCTTTGAAAAGGAGTTCTTTATCCCCTCTCCTGGCGTATGTCTGCAGAAGCAGAAGGGTAAAATTATTTTGGTATTTAAGTATAACATCAAAAACAATACTATGAAAATATGCAAAAGCCTTATTTTCTAGTTCCCTAGTGTAATAAACAGGAGACTATCGATGTGTGACTTAAGTGCTGGAACTATACTAATGGTTGCTTTAATAGTATTGCACTAAATCTACACAGTAGTTCTGTATCCTACGCCGTAGCCTGGTGTGCACTTTCACAGAAATGTAAATACAAGTTGCAGCAACACAGACCTCAACAGCTGTTAAAGTCTATCCTATATAGTAGATAGTGATTGTATCTAGCTTGCTCATTAAAATAGCTTGTATTCTGCTAGTCCAGAAATGCACATTTCCCATTTTAATAGATCTGATGTGTATAGAGACAGAAGCTTTTAGTTTAAAATGTTTCTTCTGAATAAGAATATACAAATTTTACTATAAAACATGCAACTTCAGTCAGACTCAAACTATTTTGTGTTTAATACTTGTTATATTATCAAAAATAAATAAATATGAAATTTGAAATTGAATTTCCATGCGACTCCTTGGGCCAATCATCTCTAAACTGCTTAAGGCTGAAACACTAGCATGTTTGCTGATGAGGCCAAAATAAATTGGAGAAATTGAGGTTTGTTGGTGTTTTCTCTGAAGTTTTGTGCAAGTGCAACCTGTTTATCTTTGGGTACTTTGACACTGGAATTTGCAGACTCAGAGTCGCTTCTGACGCCTTCCCACCTTTCCGCCTTTCGGTAAAGGTATCTGTTCTATGCTTGGGGACACCAACAGAGTCAACAGACTGATCTGCAGGGCCAGTAACATTGTAGGTGTGAAGCTTGACTCTGGTGTCAGAAAGGAGGATGCTGTCCAAGATACACACAATATTGGACAATCCTTCACACCCCCTCCATGCCGTGCTGGACAGGCTCAGGAGCACATTCGGCAATAGACTCATCCCACAACAATGCAGCGGGGAAAACATTCCTACCTGTGCCCATCAAAATTTACAACTCCTTCCTACAACACCTGGACTATTTTCTATTGCCATATCTTTTACATACTGCATATAGTATTATTCAACTTTGTACTTATGTTATATATTACACTCTCACGTTTTACCTGGCATGGATATATTGTAAGGAACTACAGGGTAAAAAGGAGTATAGACACCTGAGGTGTTTGTAAACAGCATGAATAGGATTTTCATACCCAACATAAGCAAGACTTTCTTCAGTTCTCCCTGCTTGGCGGAAAGGTAAAGTTGTTTAGGATGAAAACGTAGCTTCTTGGGTCTGTTCAAAGTAAATACAACAAATAAATTAGCAAATAAACAGCTTTTTTGTCATTTAGGTTAATTACAGCAGGCCAGCTTACTTCTCTGTGTCGAGAGCCACAAGGATGCTCTCTAGAGTTTCTCTGGGTCCTGGAGTGAGTACAGATGGGACCGTCGTTGCCATCCCAGCGTGCAGAGAGGTGGCCCTGGAGGATTCATTAACAGGAGAAGTGTCGAGCTCATGTGCAGAACGAATTGATAGCGAACTGTCGGCCCTGCCGCTGACCTCGGCCCCCACAGTCAGACAGGAAGAGCTGGGAAATAAATGAGAAAAACATTTTCGCTGTGCATTTTGTGAATACGCTGAACTAATAAGTCGTACATTTGATGTTTTACCTGCCAGTGGTGGTGTCTGCTCGGCCCTCAAGGGTTCCTGGCGTGGCTGGCCCCTGTGCAACAGTGGGGGGCACCGTGGAGGTGGTGTCAGCCTTGGCGATGGTGACCTCTTTGGCCTTGCTGGCCTCTTCTCCACAGTGAGGACAGAAGCTTTGACCTTTGAGCACTGAGGCACAAGCACGATGGAAGCGGTGAGAGATACTGACATCTGGTTGGCACTCCATGAAGGTTCCCTGCACAGAAAAAACAAAATGTCTCTGTAAGCAAACATTTGGAAAAAATAATGGTACTGTGATGGTGCGATCACACCAAGCCAAGTTTCATCTCATGTTACTCGTGCACCTACATTCACTGGATTGTTTTTGGAAACCCATAAACATTCCCTCAGAGCAGCCGCAGGGAAGAAGAGAAAGTGAGCTGACAACTGGAATCAAGTTGCAGTTACATATTTTGAGAAGACCTATGATTTTGCTCATTTTTGTCCAGACTGTCTCTTTTTCAGTCTTTCTAAAGGAGAATTTCAATTAGACAGCTTTCGCTGCCCACAAACGGCAACAGTAAGCTTGTCCTCCATTTCTGATTGCCGGCAGCATCAGCGGAGTCTGTAGTCTTCAGGAGAGTCCCAGCTGACAGGCTTTTGAAAAAGCTGAGATACGTTAAACTCACAGATTTACAAAAATGAACGCAAATTCCAGTCAATTTGCCTCACTGCACAGACTTTGAATATATTACTGATTTTTGGACCACTCCTTATCTTTTGGCTGATGCAGCAATTATCAAACAGCTGTAATGATGTGAAGAATGATGCTGTCATCTATGCATCTCCATAACGGGCTGAAGAGTTAACAAATAGGCATCTGCTGAATGTTTTGCATCAGCTTTATCCATGTGCTTTTCAACAAGATGAAAATGTCTCAGCTCATGTAATCTCAATAACTATTCATTAGAAGGAAATACAGCAAGTAAGCAAGTTCAGATATTCAGGCATCATCCTGGATAACCACTTCAACTTTGAGGAATGTGGCAAAGACTGTCAAGACCAAGTTAAACCGATCAACTTATAAGAGCTTGATTACCCATAAATGCCACCAAAAGCACCATGCCCAAATGTTCAGTGATGTGTTTGCTGTCAGCTGAAAAATGTATCGTGAAAATGACTTGGCCTGTTAAGGAGCTCCCACACAGAAGCAGAAACCCATTACTGTTACTAGTTTGTCGCACAGCTCAGGATCTCCTGTGGACACCATAAACTGAGGTACCCAACTGACAGCAGAAAAGGAAGGCAAAATGGTAAAAAAAAAGTTGATATTGTCCATCTGAATTAACCAAATTATACAACACAGAGGTAGAAAAAAAAACTTCTTTGGAATTTGTTTCCATCCAACTAAACACAAGTGTTTTTTTTTTAATTGCAGTCATGTAGCTTGTTTTAACTCAGTACTGTGCATAAACACAGTTTAGATTTATGTGTTCCTCAAAACAGATCTATTAACACTAGAACCACCAAGAGGGTCATTCTGACTTTGTCATTTCAAAATAATGTAACCCTGTTAAAATAAACCCCATCATCTTATTATAGTTCTTATTATATTTCCTGACTGTTGCTAAAACGGGTTTATTCAACAAGTAGTGAATTTTGAGGTGTGAGGGATACAAAGAAAAGAAAATTATGGCCATTTAAACCAAGGACTGTCACAGGGGTCATTTTGACTTCTACAGAATTCAAAGTAAAATGTATTGTTTACATATACTTTGATGTGAAGACTGCTAAACCATGAGGCAGAGGTAGCTGGATGATATTCATAAATGAATACACAGGGCACTATACATGATAAGAGATTAATAATTATTGCAATGTTGAACAGGTCGGGGAAGCTGCAGCACAGCGGGGTGGGTCGCTGGCTATACAGAGCAACGGGGAAACTTAAGCTGAACTGCGCAGATGTGACAAACTAACCTGAGCAAGTGAAGAGCAAGATCCGGAGCAGAGTAGCCAAATTGAACTAATTTTAGACCTGCGGAGCAGAGCTGAGGAGAGGAAGGGCAGCACCACATGAGGTGGAGTAGAGTGAATGATGGATGAGAGAGGGAGGGAGGAAGAGAGAAACGAAGGGAGGCCTGGTGAAGAGGAGGCACAGGTGGTGTGATAATCTTTCACTGTAGTAAATCTACAATAAATAACTTATTAAAATGTGTTTCTTACTTTGTTGTAGCAGCTGTGTGGTGAAATTTAAAATGTAGGTGATAATCTGTTCAATCCGCTTCACAGTGAGGACTGTGCTATCTTTATACTTTATTTAAGCTAAACTAAAACATTTTATCCAAATTAGGTTAAACTTTTCCATAATGTTCTTTTTCTACATTGGGTAAATCATTAATTTATGCGTTACTCATTGTTGTTGTTTATTCTAAAAAATATTTTACCTTTACAATCTGTAATGAAATAATCATAGTTATTTGTAAGACTAATAAACCTGAATCTTGAATGCTTGTTTTTTCCAATCTTACTTACAATTAGAACTATTTGATGAAAAATAACAAGCAAACTTCCTCATAAAATGACCTGTTTGCTATTGCTGCCATTTCAGGATGGGATCAAATGAACCACCTGCCCATGGTGGTTCTAGAGTGAAAGGTCTTGAGTACGAGTAAAAGAAGTACAGAAACTTGACAGACATCCTCCTGGCAGTTTTGAAAGCCCTTTTCACCATTTTGCTCTCCGGCTCCCTCAAGAAGTAGTGATTGCGGCACATGCCCCTACCTGTGTGAAAGCCCCATTAACCCCAAAGAGTTCAGATTAGTGCAACTTCCTTGTTCGAGTATCTATTTGTGACAGTAGCAGCCAGTTAATCCAAAGACCCTCCAGTGAGACACGATTAAGCTGCAGCCAGAGGCCTGAAACTGATTAACTGTCGGTTTACTCACAGCTCTGCAGAAGAAGCCACAGCCTGGACAGCACTGGTGCTTCACCATGCCATTGCGGTGGTCCTCACACAGAACCAGCAGCTGAACGGAGTTGGAAGGACGCATCATTTCATGTTTCGCTACAGCATCCTGGCAGCGAGTCAGCTGCCCATCAACGCTCTCTGTGGCCATGCACTTCCTGTCTGCCAGAATGAGAATCTCTCGACTCTTGGGGGTCTCCATGCGGCAGCTGCAGAGTGGAAGCTCCTGAGCCTCTTCGACCCCTGAACCTAAAGTGTCTGCAACAAAAAAGTCTGACCAATTAAATTAGCCAACTTTGAATGAAGAGATATGTGGCTAAAAAACACTGGGCAGGTCATTATGAACAAGTTTTATGTGCTTCTTTATTTCTTCTAAGCCCACCTTTGTCGTGTGAAGGTTTGCTGAGGTTGACAGGGGGAAAAATCTGTGTGTATTCCCTGTCATCACATGCCTGGGCTGGAGCTGGAGCTGGAGCTGGGGCTGGGGCTGGGGCTGGGGCTGGGGCTGGGGCTGGGGCTGGGGCTGGGGCTGGGGCCTGAGCCTGAGCCTGAGCCTGAACAGCCACCTCTGGCTCTGTGAAGAATAACGATGAATGTAAGACGATGCTTCATAGTCTCAAGCAACAATGCCATAATCACATCTTCTGTGAATATTTGCAAGATAAAGTGACAAGAAGCTCTCATAAAAAGCCATTCTTGGAAAGTACAGAAATAAAGAAAGAAGAACAACAGCTCCAACCACCTCAGGCGTACTTGTGTCATCAGGTTTGAACCAAGCTAAGATTTCAGATCAGAGATTTCACTTTTCAGCCAGAAAACATTTTTAAACATTTTAATCAGGAAAAGCTGATTTAGGATGTAGTAAGGGTTTAAAATGTGCAGACATTAGCATTAAGGATTTTTCCTGAACAGACACCCAACAAAGACATTTTAGCAAGAGCAAAAAGGTCTAGAACATCAATGATTTATAAGCTCATCTGGCCAACACAATTCACAGGTTATTGTCATGTCTGAAGCACAGGAATAAAGTGATATGTTATAATCCACGGAGTATTCAAGTCATATCCAGGACAATGGTCCTAGTCTCGCTTAAGACGTTACAATGCTATAAATAAACCTAATGGCAGAGGGGCAAACGCAATCACGCATTTCATGAAGACTATAATCCAATTCATGTGAAAAACAGAAAAGTGTCTGTAAAAGACAACTGTAATCTTGACCTTGCACACAGTTTCGATGGAGACCTATTAGGAGATCAATGAGTGCAAGGTTCACTAAAATCTGATTAACACTCAAGAAGTAGCAGCATTTTTTGTTAATTGTGGATGAACGGCTAGAGGGACAGACAAAAGGAGTATTGTGATATAAAAATATCTTTTAACCTAATTTTGATAATTGGGATATTGGTTACTCAAACATAACTGACATTTTAGTTTGTTGTTTTTTCATAGGCAAAAATGGCAGGAAAAAATGGTAACAGACTCATTCCTTAACTATATCTAGACCAAGCTTGTATACGTGCATAGTCAACCACCAAAGGCCAATTTCAAAGCACAAAAATCCTGTTTCCAACGGAACATTTACAGATGAGTGGAATTCATTAGCATTCAAAAAAATAATCAGGTTCTTATTCTCAATGTTTGACATAATACTGTGTTTTTAAACAAATTAATGTTGCTAAAAACAGCAGGACACATGAACTGAGTAATATACTGAATAATATACTGTCTTATAAAATATATTAATATATTCTATTTAGTGTGACAGTTGTGTTTTAATGCATTAGTTCAGATCTGAACTAAGTCAAAAATGACACCAACTAGCCAAGTGAGGTACCAGTACACAAAAAACTCCCGTGTTTTTGAGATAAAATTACCGACTGTTACAGCTAATTACTGTTTGGAGTCTGGTGGAGTATAATGTTTCACTTCAGGCTGTCAGACAGCTGGTAAAGCTGTGGAAATGTTATAAACGTAAACTGATATTGAATCTTTTAGATGGCTAAAATGCATTGGCTTTAATTTCAGGTGCTCCTGTCTGTTTGGGGGCATGGCCTACTGCCATCTACTGCAGGTAACACACCAACAGTGGACAGAACCTTTTACAGCCCCATTGACAAAAAAAATAAATAAATCTGAACTAATCTCAACTGTGTAAGCAGTGTTGACCTAGTCAAACTGTTTTATTTTAAATATCTTGTAGAAAAGGTAGAAATTGTTTTACAAAGTTTACCAACAGTGAAATCAGTGGCTTTAAAATATGATCACCTTTGGCCTTCATCCTCCTTTTTCGTTTCCTGGAAGGCCTGAGCCATGCGCTGTCTGCTTTTGTTGTTTTCTTTTTCAACTTCTTCTTCAGACTGGACTCTGTGCTCTGATGCACGCAGGATTAACAGACCGTAAAGAAAAAAAATAGGGGTTATGAGATTAGATCTAATACTATGATGCTGTTATGCAGGGAAATGATAGTGAGAGGGTCTTACCAAGTCAGACTCTGTGCCCTCCTCCTCCAGCTCTTCCTCTCCAGATTCTTCAGACTCCTGCTCATCTTTCACCTCCACCCAAAAAAGCAAACGGATTTCATCAGCAACATTTAAAACATAACACTTAAATTAAAAAGCATCAGACTCACAGTTATCTCTTCTTCAATCTTCTATATTAAACTGCACAAATAGACGCTATCACACATAAATTCAGGAAATTATAAAGATAATGTAACAACTTTTGTTGTTCAACCTGAGCAACGGGTTCAGATGTTTCTGGACCAGCACTGGCAGGTTCCTCTGCTGGCTGCTGTCGTTCCTCCTCCTCAGACTCCAGGTCTTCCGATTCTTCCTCCTCAGATGCATTTCCCACCTTCTCACCATTTACGTTGGCCACTTCTGTAGCCTGCAAGACAATAAAGGAAAAAAAAGAAGATTAAATGCTGGTTTCAGACTTCTCAAAAATCAGTGAGTATGATTAATCAGGGAGCATTCTTTCATGCTTCTCAGTCACAAAAAGTAAGATTTTCTGACCTTCTAACACAATGACAAAAATATTGCTTAGTCTGAGCCTCACAAAAAAAGACTCGCATATCTGGACAGATTGAAAAAACAAACTTTACTCTGATCATGTACAGTATAATCAAAAGTTTGGACACACCTGAAAGCAAGGATGCTTGTCTAATTGTCAGACAAATTTAATAAACCACAACGTCCATGACATAGCAGTTCACCTGGCTCACACTCTCTTACAATTCACAGCTTATTCTAATGTGTGAAGTACAGAAAGCATGTGCCAAGTTTTCTTGTCACTGGTTGGCTGTATTGCACAAACTTATGAGAATTAAAATCCAGTGAGAACTCAAGGAGGCTCAAACAGTTATATCCAGGACAGTGACCCTAGCTTGAGACAGGCCCTGACCTAGCCTAAGGCGGCATTATGCAATGAATAAACCTAATGACAGCATTTACAGTGGGGAGAACAAGTATTTGATACACTGTCGATTTTGCAGGTTCTCCCACTTGCAAAGCATGTAGAAGTCTGTAATTTTCATCATAGGTACTCTTCAACTGTGAGTGACGGAATCTAAAACAAAAATCCAGAAAATCACTTTGTATGATTTTTAACTAATTAATTTGCATTTTATTCCATGACATAAGTATTTGATACATCAGAAAAACAGAACTCAATATTTGGTACAGAAACCTTTGTTTGCAATTACAGAGATCAGACATTTCCTGTAGTTCTTGACCAGGTTTGCACACACTACAGCAGGGATTTTGGCCCACTCCTCCATACAGATCTTCTCCAGATCCTTCAGGTTTCGGGGCTGTCGCTGGGCAGTACGGACTTTCAGCTCCCTCCAAAGATTTTCTATTGGGTTCAGGTCTGGAGACTGGCTAGGCCACTCCAGGACTTTGAGATGCTTCTTACGGAGCCACTCCTTAATTGCCCTGGCTGTGTGTTTCGGG
>VUQH01032610.1:0-12894 GCA_015106775.1 Etroplus canarensis | reverse complement strand
AGAACTGAGGGGTGGCTCAAAATGTTTGCACTGTACTATAACTCTTGAGGTAGCACATGTATTTGAAGCTTTGTCTAAGCATAGTTTCTTCTTCGATACTCTTTGTACGTCAAAATATTTTTCTTACTGACTGCAGGTTCAGCTGGCATCAAAGATGAAGATGAGCATATGACGCAGTTGCTAAAAGAGGAGGAAGCACAAATCTCCAGCAAGATTTTGGCCTTAAGAAGAGATGTAAGAATGCAAAATGCATAATTAAATTATTATAGAAGTGTGTCGCAGAGCATTCTGTGTTCATGAGATTTTTTTTCGTCCCAGCTGGTCAAAGCTCTTGTCCCCACTGATCCTCTTGACTTGAGTAACGTTCTGCTGGAGGTTGTATCAGGACGAACAACAGGAGGTACGACGGAAACTAAAACTAATTTTTGTCTCTACCTTCTTACTTCAACACAGCCAGATCCCAAGGTTGCATTTTGCATGTTTAATTTTGCTTTTTCTATGCTCAAAATTTATGCCGCAATAAAACACAAGCATAGGCTTACACTATCACATCTGTTTGTGTGGTTTCAGGTGACATCTGTCAGCAGTTCACCAAAGAAATGTTTGACATGTACCAAGGTTTTGCATTTTATAAAAATTGGGACTTTGAAGTTTTGAACTACACACCTGCGGAGTATGGTAAGCATTCATAAGCAGTTTCTGTTGTTTTCCCTTCAGTTTTCTTGTTATGAGTTCCACATGTGCTACCGTTGCTATGACAATTCAAGCTGGCACATGCAGAAAACCTGTACAGCCAGATGTGTGTTTCTTAGGTGGTCTACACCATGCAGCAGTCAGAATAGCTGGAGAGAATGTGTACAGACATCTGAAGCATGAAGGAGGAACACACCGAGTTCAAAGGATCCCTGAGGTGGGCCTCTCCTCCAGAATGCAGCGCATTCACACAGGAACCATGACTGTCATCATCCTGCCTCAGCCAGTAGAGGTACGCTGCTCTTGTTTCTTTATTATCTCTCTGTATTTATTACCACAATTAAAGTCTGTTTTTTTTATCTTTTGTGTTCACAGTTTCAAGTCCACATTGATCCAAAGGATCTTCGAATTGACACATTCAGATCTCGAGGTCCTGGAGGCCAAAGTGTCAACACAACAGACAGTGCAGTGCGCATAGTTCACCTTCCAACAGGTAAAACATGCTGGTGGAGTTCATAAGCTTCTCTAGGCTCAAGGGATTTTTCTAGTGTCGATCTCAAGCCCTGATAGATGGGGAAGGATGCTTCAGATGTACTGGGAGTTGGTGAGAGAGAAGTAAAGCTATGAGTGTGGAGGTGAGAGGAGGGACTATAATGGAGAGAGGAAAGATATATTGTGCGTGATGCTAAGATTCTTGCTGGGAGTGACCAGGGTGGACAGGATTAAAAATGGGTAGATTAGAGGGATAGCTCAGGTTGAGCTGTTTAAAGACAAAGTCAGAGGTAAGGTTTAGATGGTTTGAGCATGTGCAGAAGAGGCATAGTGGATATACTGGACAAAGGATGCTGCGGATGGCGGTGGCAGGTAGGAGGAAAAGAGGAAGACCACAGAAGAGGTTCATTGATGTAGTGAAGAGGGTTGGTGTGACTGAAAAGGATGCAAGGGACGGGGTGAGATGGAGGCAGATGATCCCCTAAAGGGAGCAGCCAAAAAAGAAGAGAATTTTGGAACATTTAGGGGATGTGTCCACCAGTGTTTTTTTCCAAGATAGTATAAAAGATGGATATATACTCTTTTGTTTTAGATGCCAGATTTGGAAACATCAGTCTTAGCATTTTGCCTGCTGTCATGTCAGTTTTTTGGAACCGGAAATGACCATATTTGGATGTGATGGTGGAGTGCTAAATTATAAACAAATGCTCACAGCAATCCATAATATTTGTCAGATAATCAATTAAAAATGCTCCAAAAGGCTCAAACAGCAGAAACACAGTGAAAAGGTTGAGTTTAATGACTACAAATTAGTAGAGATGAAGCCTGGCAGACACTGATCAGCTACAGTTGTCAGTCAGAGCAGCCATACTCCTGACTTTAGTATCCAGGATGAGAAAAGTTAAAAAGAAGTTAACTTCCCTTGGAGTTTTTATGAAGGAGGAAACTCTTTATAGATACCACTGAGTCTGTAATCATGTTTATTTCTGTTGTAAAGTTAGACATTTTAACACGTCAGTCTGTAGGGATTGACTCATTTTTGGAGTCAGCCTTGAGTGGCCACTAGAGGAACTGCACTTTTTAGAGTTTGAGTGTGTGCTTAATTTCTCAGCACCGAAGATTGCTACTTGACTACCACAGCTTACTGTTTGTTTCTTCATCTTTCTCTTCTTTTTCTTTCGGTTGCTCTCGGTGTCGCCACAGCAGATCATCTGCCTCCATCTCACTCTATCCCCTTGCATCCTCTTCGGTTCCACCAACCCTCTGCATATCCTCCTTCACTGTATCTTTGAACCTTCTCTGTGGTCTTCCTCTTTTCCTCCTGCCTGGCAGCTCCATTTTCAACATCCTCTGTCTAATATATCCACTATCCTCCTCTGCACATGTCCAAACCATGTCAACCTTGTCTCTTTGACTTTGTCTCCAAACCGCTCCAAACTTGTGCTGTCCAAACCTCCACCTCCAAACCATCCGTCATAGCAGTTTTTTTGCCCGACACCAGCATAGTTTTTCATTTGTTTACAATTAGTGTCAGGTATTTACACTATGCTGAAACTACCATCAGTGTGATGAGGAGCTGAGTCTCATGTTTTTTCTAGTTGCCAACAGCTGGAAAGTAGTCAGTGTTGAGTCACAGGTGAGGAGAGGGAAAAACTTTTCAGTGGGCACAAGCCGTTATCTCTTATGCCACAAAACACACAGCAGGTCTTATCATCTTCACAGGTATAACTGCAGAGTGTCAGCAGACTCGCTCTCAACTGAAAAACAGAGACACAGCCATTCACATGCTGAGAGCCAGACTGTACCAGAGCATGATGGGTAAAGAGACTGAACAGAGGAATACGGCACGAAAGCAGCAGGTGGGTGAAGCAGGAAAACTCATGCAATATTCACAGGTATTTGTCCTTTTGTTGAACTTTGTCATCATTTTCATATCTCTAAACACAGGTGGGCACACGTTCTCAGTCAGAGAGGATTCGAACGTACAACTTCAGTCAGGATCGTGTCACAGATCACCGCACAGGATACACTACTAGAGATATTAAGGTTAGATTGGAAGGGAGTGCCTGAAATCAGCAAACTTTTTTTGTCAATCAGAACTTTTGTCAACCTTTGTCACATTTTTAATCAATATCTTCTACTCCACCTTGTTTTTTTTGTTTTTTTTTAGATGAAATCACAATGTCCTTCTCTGTGTTTAGGAGTTCATGAGAGGAGGGGAGGCTCTCGATGAACTCATCTCTGATCTACTTGAACATGCAGAGAGGGAGGCTCTTCTGGAGGTGGTGGAGAGCAGCAGCAGTAGTCTGAAACAGCCAGAGCCCGAACAGTCTGCAGAGTGATGGCCACAACCCATTCCTGAGTGGACAGTATAGCTGTAGATGCATTTCTCCATCTTTTTTGACAACCCTGTGGCTGCAGTAATCGTGTTATTTTAATATTTGTGCAGTCTGTGCTCATGTAACATCGAAGATCGTGCAAAGTAAAACAAACTGAACATCAGTAAGAGGTTTTTATGTTTGTAATAAAATTTAACTTATGTATTTTGTGTCATTGTAGTTTCCTAATTACCACTAGGGATTAATGAAAGCTTAATTCCTATTTTAATCTTGATGACATTTACTAGCCACTTCATTAGATACACCTTGCTTGTACCGATTCATGCATTCAAAACTGCCTTAATTCTTTATGGCATAGATTCAACAAGGTGCTGGAAACATTCCTCAGAGATTTTGATCCATGTTGACATGACAGCGTTACACAATTGCTGCAGAATTGTCAACTGTTCATCCATGATGCCTATCTCCCGTTCTTCTGCTTCTTCTCCTTCTTGCTGCTCCTGTTAGGGGTCACCACAGTGGCTCAAGTATCATGAGTCCCCATTTGGATTTGGCAAAGATTTTACACTGGATGCAGTTTCTGACGCAACCCTCCGCGTTTATCCAGGCTTGGGACTGGCACTAGGAGTACACTTGCGTGTGGTCCCTGTGGCTGGGTTTGTTCCACCACATCTTAACAGTGCTCTGTTGGATTGAGATCTGGTGACTGTGGAGGCTATTTCAGTAGTTAACTCACTGTCATGTTCAAAAAACCATTTTGACATGATTTGAGCTTTGTGACATCAGGCGTTATCCTGGTGGAAGCAGCCGTAAGAAGATGGGTACACTGTGGTCATAAAGGGGTGGACATGGTTGGCATCAATACTCAGGGAGGCTGTGGCATTTAAACAATACTCACTTGGTACCAAGAGACCTGAAGTGTGTCAAGAAAATATCCCCCACACCAGCCTGAGCCATTGATACAAGGCAGGATGGATCCATGCTTTAATTTTTATGTCAAACTCTGACCCTACCATCCACATGTTGTAGCAGAAATCAAGACTTGTCAGTCCAGGCAACATTTTTCTAATCTTGTGTTATCTAATTTTGGTGATTCCATCCAAATTATGGCCTCTTTTTTTCTGTTCTCAGCTGAGGGTAAGGTCATATTTCCTTCCCATCATCTTGAAGCAGTCTGGCCATTCTCCTCTGACCTCTGGAATCAACAAGACATTTCATCCCAGAGAACTGCCACTCACTGGATTTTTGTGGACCATTCTTTGTAAACCCTAAAAATGGTTGTACTTTTTTGCTTTTGCACTCTGTAGATGGTCCCTGCATGCTTGTTTCACAGCCAGCTGCACCAGCACTGTTAGTCCAGGTCTGAGGACAACTCATTTTAAAGACAAACTTGTAGTTTGTTTGCCTGAATAATATGATTTGAAGGAGGTGCTGTTAGTGTTATAGTAACATTTCTTGTGAGTTATTGATATCAGGAGTTCAAATGGGAATTTTTTTTTCCAACTTAACTTTGAAAAGTATAGGGAAATTGGTATTTGACTAGAAAAAACAATTTTTCTGAGTTTTTTCCTGCAAATTTACAATTTTCTTTTATCCATTTGCCCAGCCCCTTTTTTTTAACCTTCAGTAGCCCTGAAACACCTTCGTACGATCTGCACCAAAATGTTTTTTTTGCCATTCTCCAGCTTTTCACTAGCTTTCAGCAAAGTACTGTTTAAGTTATCTTTCTGAAATATAGACAAACCTAAGCTAAAGAATGAGTGTGGGCTTGGAGCTTCTACTATAAGCAAAAATAAACAGCATATTACAGCACTTTTTATACTGGATATAAAAGAGCTCTTTGTCTCTGTTTTTTATGGTTCTTTGCCAATCAGGGTGTGGCAAAACCACCTATCAGTTTTATACACACTGACTAAAAAAAAGTCACACCCTGCATGTGTGCCAGCTGACCAACAACCACCAGTATTTTCATTTTGTATATAAATGAATGTTTTCTGGTGTGATTGAAAAGCCTCCCTTCCCCTAAACTTACATTATATTTTCTCAAAAGTTTATTTTCACAAACTGGGAGGTCGTCATTAATGACACCACATTTTCTCACTTTAATCACTACAACACATACTTTGATAGTATAGCAGTCATTCACTTCAGCTGACAAACATGATGCTGTTTCTCATCTGATGCCTTACTTGTTTAAAAAATAGATACAGAAGTAAAAAAGTATTTAAATTGCTCTCACATTAATAAAGTTATCACAATGGGACGCTGAGTTAATACCAACCTGATGACTAAACAGCTGTTGTGATATTTTTATTACAAAAACATTTTAATTAAACAGATCGAGGACTTTTTACTTTTTCTGGCCAATTTCTCAGAAAAATGTTCAAACAAAATCAGATATTTATGAATGCTAGTGAAGAAAAAGAATCCCAGTGCACATTAAAGGTCAAAAAGGTGCATTAAAATGTTTCTAAAATTGAGTTATTTGTAAGTCATCTTCCTGTGTTCTGGATTGAAGTTTCTGTGTTTAAATCAGTCATCATTGTCTCTCTGTCGGAGGCTCCTGGATTTGCCATTCTGTGTCTTGTTTTTTCTGAATGAAGCAGGTCCGCTTTCCTCCCCGAGGGAAGTGATGATTCGTTCCTTGAACTTGGGCTTTGGCTCAGGGGGCAGATCTGCTGGAACGCTGGCGGTGCTTTCTTCCACCTGAGGCAACTCTAGATCCACATTTGCACTGGAGAGAGAGACAAAGAAGCACAGCCTGTTCAGCAGCTGCAGCACATGTACTGTATGTAGTCTCCAGCAGGCTGACTGCATAATGATTCACGGCCTATCATTAATTATTCAAATTATTATACGTACTATGGATCCTCTTCTTGCTGGATCTGTTCCCAGGCCCCATATGGATTGGCAGCTTTTGGCCTCTTGACTTGAGTCTCCCCTTGTGTTGCCCGTTCTTCCTTCTTCTCTGGTTCAGCTGCTGGGCTTTGGACCTCTTCCTCTGTTTTTGTCTCTTTAGCTTCATCTTTAGTTGCATCATCACTTACTTTATCCTCTTTTTCTGAAGGCTCTGGATCTGCTTTCCTTTTCTAAAAACAAAAAGTAGGGAACACGAATTGTAACAAGCAGAAGTTAAAGTTGATCCTCACAGACTTCCATCAGTAATAGGTCTTCTCACCCTGAAGCTGATCTTTGGAACTTTGGGCTGCTGACTGGCCTGTTCGGGAGTTTCAATCTCCTGAGATGCTGGCGCACCATTGGAGCTCTCCTCTCCTCCTGAGAGCGGCTCTGGAATGGGGGGAGATGGCTCCTCCTGATTCTCGCCTTCTTGATTAGAGCTGGATTCGGGTGCCTCAGTAGAAGATGGAAAGTCAGCAGGCTTCTCCCAGCTGGATTCTGAGAGGTGAGCAGCAATGGATGAGTTTACAAGAAATTCCAGAGATGATATGAAACAGAAGAAGAAGTTAAATTAGAATGACTGTGAGCTGCATAAGAACATATTCCACCTCCAGTTTCTGTGTTGTAGTAGTACGTAAAACCATCAGGACTGATAGCTTCCATCCAAGCAAAGCCTGAAGAACTCTGAGGAGAAACACAGTATTAACATATAAAGGGCTTAACACCTGCTTTATAATATAATTAATATATAAAAAAAGAATACTGACCACGGCCTGCTGAGGCTCTGAAGAGGCTGAACTTGCTCCCTGGAAACCTTCTGGTTGTTCCCATTGAGATTCTGTTAAAAGACAAAGGCAACAATGAATTGAGTCAAGCTGATATAGAGAAATTTTCACAACATTCTCCAGTAGTGCTGGCATATCAGGTTTCCTCACCTCCTGTTATTGTGTTGTAGTAATATGTGTGTCCATCATCTGTCAGGCCTTCAACCCAAACCTGCACATCTGGTTGCTGATTGACCTTCCTGCTTGCCTTCTCTTTCTTTTGCTGTTTTTTAGGCTGGGGTTTCACCTGAGGTTGTGGTTGTGGTGGTGCTGGTGCTTGGGCTGGAGAGCTTAAACCTAACGCAAAGACACTTCATTAAAAAACATCCACAGAGTAAATTCTCACAGGTTGCAGAATGTCAACAATTACCTTGTGCTTCCCTTTCCATCCTCTTCAGATCTTCCTGATAGGCCTTCAGCGCAGCCTCCTCCATCGCAGCAAACTCTTTAGACATACGTTCCTCCTGCTTCGCCTTTTCAATGCTCTTCTTCTTAATCTGCAGAGGAAAGATAGGGTGAGGTGAGTGGCAGTGGCTAGCAGCCAATGAGTGGACAGCTTTACAGTCAGCAGTGTTTATGTCTGGACCTTATCTCTCATGCCAGTCATGAGTATGATGCCAAGGCAGGCAGGCTGTTAGTGTTCACATGCCTGTGTCCGTCACTCAGAGCCCAAACTAATGATCAGTGTGTGTACAATTTGCATTTCTAACCACAAATTTATGCACGACAGTGTATTAGAGCAATTCAAGGAAAAAATATAATGAATAGAGATGGAAGAAGGGGTCACATTCTTAAAAAAAAAAAAAAATTGTGAGATTAAAGTGTCAGCTCATCTTCTTTCAGCTGCTCCTGTTAGGGGTCGCCACAGTGGATCATCTGCCTCTATCTCACCCTATCCTTTCAATCCTCTTCTATGACACCAACCCTCAGGATGTCCTCCTTCACTACATCCATCAACCTTTATGGTCTTCCTCTTCTCCTCCTACCAGCCACCTCCATCTTCAACATCCTTTGTCCAATATATTCACTATCCCTCCTCTGCACATGTCCAAACCATCTCAACCTATCCCATGTATCGTCTTCTGTCAGCAGCTCCAGCCTCAGCATCCTTTGTCCAATATTAATATATCCACTATCCCTCCTCTGCACCTGTCCAGAATATCTCAGCCTTGTCTCTCTGACTTTGTCTCCAAACCACTCAACCTGAGCTGCCCCTCTGATGTACTCATTTCCAATCCTGTCCATCCTGATCACTGCTAGCTAAAATCTCAGCATGTTTAACTCTGCCACCTCCAGCTCCCCCACCAGTCTTTTTTCAGTGCCACCGTCTCCAAACCATACATCATAGCAGGCCTCACTATGGTCTTATAAACCTTTCCTTTCACTCTTGCTACTATCCTTTGTCATAAAACACCCCTGACACTAGTCTCCACCCTGCCTGCACTCTTTACTCCACGTCTCTTTGCCCTGTCTGTTGCTTTGGATGGTGGACCCCAGGTATTTAAACCCATCCACCTTCACTACCTGCTCCTTGCATCTTACACCTCCTCCCCTCTCATTCACAAACATGGACTCTGTACTCTGTCTGGCACCTACTGACTTTCATTCCTCTTCTCTCCAGTGCATACCTCCACCTCTCCAGGCTCTCCTTCACCTGCTCCCTACTCTCACTACAGATCATAATGTCATTTGCTAACATCAAAGTCCACGGAGAATACCGCCTAACCTCATCTGTCAATCTGTCCATCACCACTGCAAACAAGAAGGGGCTCAGACCCATGATTCATCTGTCATTCCTACTGCTTACCTCACCACTGTCTCGCTGCCCTCATGCACGTCCTGCATTATCCTCACGTGCTTCTCTGCCACTTCTGAATTCCTCATACAATACCACAGTTGCTATCTTGGCACCCTATCATATCTTTTCTCTAGTTCTGGGGTCTCGAACCTGTGGCTCCAGGGCCACATATGGCTCTTTTGCCCATCCTCAGTGGCTTCAGAAAGAAAAATAAATAAAAAGATGAATATGACTGTATTCTCTTAGATGTATTGACTGAAATCTTTGATCTGCAGTAGGACTTTAGTCAGAATTAAACTGAAAGTCAATTTTTTTGGATTTTCACTATTTCTAAAGCCATTAGGCTACTATAGTTTTACTCATCATGAACCTAAGTGACTTAATACGGTTTCTTCCCACAAATACAGATGGGACTCAAAGTGGCCTGCCAAGAAGTATTCTGAAGCTTTACAGCTGCTCTATTTTAAAGCAGACCTTAACATGCTACTGAATATTTTTTCCTCCATTTCAACTGTCATAAAAATAATCAGAACCCAAATACTTTATTAATCCCAGAGGGGAAAGTGCATTGTTACTTTCACAAAAATTTCAATTTTTGTCAATGTATCAAAAACAGTTAAACTACCAAATAATCATAAATAGCCCATTTCAGAGTGCTTGTACCGTCGGCTGCTCCCTTGTATTCTCCCCAAGGGGTCACCACAGTGGATTAATCCGCATGGGTAATTTGGCGGAGACTGTTTACGCCGGACACCCATCCTGATGCAACCCTCCATGGTGAGGGGCTTGTGTCCCACTGCAGTGTAGAGTAGTTAAGGCCATTGTTGAAATTTTGCTAGTGTAATTTATACTTAAGAGGCTGTTTAATCTTCATTACGGTAAATAAGCAGCCATCCGCTGCCCCAACTGCAGGACTCAGAGAAGGAGGGCCACTTTTGTTCGTTAAGCTGTCCTGCTACTCAGCTCCCATCCTTTAGCACAACCACCATATCACACTTCCCCTCACACTCACACACCACCACTCTTTCCCTCCAATCCTGCCACAATTCCAGCTCCTACACAGAGATTACATAATTCCCATTTGCATTCATCTGTCTGCACTTTATTTAGACAGCTATATAATATTATTACTATTAGTGTTATTTCTATTTTATTTATCCTATTTTATTTCCTATTCTGTATGGTGTTTGTGTGTGACAGTTTGTATTATGTTAAATTTTCACTCTGTTTAAAAATGCTGCTCCAACATGCCTTTTAATTGCCCCCCTGGGGACAATTAAAGTTTTTTGAATTGAACAGAATCATAGTGCTCAAATGTGTTTTGCAACGTCACACATTTTTTTAAAGTTAAAACCTGCTTAAAAGTGTTTAGTGTCCCCTGTAGTGTAGGCCCCTAGTTCGATTCCAGGTGGGGACACAAGACCCTCTCACCATGGCGGGTTGTGTCAGGAAGGGCATCCAGTGTAAAAACCTCTGCCAAGTTACCAATGTGGATTAAACTGCTGTGACGACCCCTTGGGGAGAGGGCAATGGAGCGGCTGAAGGTTACATTTCATTGGTTAAAAATTGTTGTTTTGATAGTAAAGGCTGCAGATCCACAAAGACACAGTGGGGGACTCCTCCATCAGCACTCTCATAGCAAACACTGCATCTGTAAGTGCTCTCTCTCAGCATGAACCCATACTGCTGCTGGCTGATCGTCACCTCTCAGGGGAAAATGAATGACTGTTTATACCTCTGAAATTTTGGCAGCCACATTTTCTTTGTGATTCTTCCCTCTTTCGTGGAACTCGATGCTCTGCGGAGGAAAACATAGGAAACATGAGCACAGCGTGTGGAAGCCGTCCTCACCACCGTGAGCTGTGTCCCCCCGTGTACTCACAGGCTTATTGTCTGCTATCCAACACTTGCAGTACTGGCAGAATTTCCTCGGCTGGGACTTCCAGTAATCAGCCCTGAAAATGCAACAAATCAGTCAGACTGCGCGGTAACCGAGGCTTTATGCGCAGGGCTGCCCGCTGACGCTAAACTAAAATACTCACATTGTAAGTCTTTGTGGCCAAACTAGAGCTGAGAACTTAAAAAGGAGTCAAATCCAAAGATACCCGCTTCCCTCATTTCTAGGATGACAACACGGTCCACTGGTGATCGCGTCATCACTAGGCGTCGCTGAACGAGCCCTCTAATAAATCAACTAGAAAAGATATTAAAAATAAAAAAGTGGAGGAACTATAAAAATGATGCTCAAAACATTTTTTTTCTTGTGAAGCAGTTACAGATTCATTAGACCTGCATTGGCTTCTAAGTAAGTCGACCACAGACTGATATCAAGCCAAAGATCCTCTTCTGAGCGCCCCCTGGTGGATACATAAGAAAATAGCAGGAATCCTGTTGTGAGGTTGAAGGCCTTATGCGCCTCATGCTACTTCTTCTTTTGCCACAGCGGATCATCTTGTCTCCATCTCACCTTATCCCGTGTATCTTCTTTCACACCAACCCTCTGCATGTCCTCCTTCACGAACCTTCTCTGTGGTCGTCTTCTCCTCCTGCCTCGCAGCTCCATCTTCAACATCATCTGTCCCATATATCCACCATCCCTCCTCTGCACATGTCCAGACCACCTCAGCCATTTCTCTCTGACTTTATCCCCAGGCTACTCAACCTGAGTCCTCCCTTTGATGTACTCATTCCTAATCCTGTCCATCCTGGTCAGTCCCAGCGAGAATCTCAACATCGTCAATTCTACCACCTCCAGCTCCCCCTCTGTCTAGTTGTCAGTAACACCGTTTCCAAACCATACATCATGGCAGGTCTCACTACCATCTTGTAAACATTCCTTTTCACTCTTGCTACCATCTTTCTGTCACAAAGCACCCCTGACACTTGTCTCCTCCCACTCCACCCTGCCTGAGCTCTCTTCAACTCTCTTGTGTGCTGTCCTTTGCCAGGTATTTAAACTCATCCACCTTTACCACTTCTACTCCTTAAATCTTCAGCTACATGTAAACATGTGGGGAAATTGAGATTTACTCCAAAGCTGTTTAATCAGCTCCCAATTCAGGGCTTTTCGCTCTGAAACAAAGGGGTCCTAAAATTGAGTTCTCTCCTCCTACTCTCTATGTCAGGGTGTCAAACGGCCCACCACAGGGTCTAGTCTGGCCCACTTAGGGTGATCAAATGTTCCTCTATGTGGGACTGCACAGCAGTTTTACCCCACAAGCCCCTGTCCCACATCTGAAGAGATTTTTCCACATTTTGACTGGCTCTGCAGAACCATGCACTCTTCTAAAATCTGGCTTTAACCCACTGCATGCATAGAAAGCAGGAAAGGCTTCTTATTCTAGTCAAATGAAGGTTAGCCTGTCTAATGCTATGGCCATCAGGGGAAGTGATGTGTCACCAAAAAGTTGCACGAAGGAAAATACATGAAATGACAACATGTGTGTGTCATCATTGACTCAGAAGGCATGTGAATCTATGGATACATCCCTACTGAAAGTGAAAGCTGGTTACTAGACAAAACAGAAGCTGAAATTACTGAAAAGTGAATCCGGGAGTATATAAAGATGATCACATGAGAGCATAAGAAAAAGCTTCAGCCTCATTTTATCCTTGGTGTATTTACTTAGTGAGAGAGTTGGAAATGTTGCTTTCAAATATATTAGATCTTCACATACTAAATGTCAGTCTCTTCACCTACAGAGTTTACACCGCATTCCAAATTATTATGCAAAACAGAGTTTCAAAACATTTTATAGATTGTAAAGAACTGAAAATGGTCATTTGTTGAATTTGCAGCGTTAGGAGGTCATATTTACTGAAATCAAAAGCTATTTCAATCAAAAACATC
>VUQH01032609.1:0-10556 GCA_015106775.1 Etroplus canarensis | reverse complement strand
ATTTCAATTTTGAACTTTTAAACTGGCTGAATGTATTCCCATGTTGGCCATTAAAGCGATGTCTTGCTGAGGGTGCTGAATAACATCTCCTACAACTCTAAGCTGCCACAATAAATGCTGTCATAAAGCTCTGCACAGGATTTAGAAACCAGCCTCCTAGTAATGGTTTTTCTCAATGTAACTCGCTCCTCGAGTCGCTGAAATGCTTAAAAATTTATGTATATTTCCTCTTTCCCCCCCCCACCTTTAAAAAAAATCTGCCTTTGGTGCACAAAACGCTGCTCGATAAATCAATCTGAAACTGTAGCCGGGGCAGTCAACACAGTTAAAACAATAAAAATCTACTTGAGCATTGCAGTGCAGCTATTGATTTTAATCCCATGTTCCTCCTTTAATCAATCATCTTTCAGCAGCATTAATTCCTGTTTCTTTATAGCCCGCGGCGGTCACCTGCGAGGTGATAAGGAAATGGCTGCTCGCCCTCTTTCTTTTGCCAAAGCCGCTGAGCAATAACAACTATTTCATAAGGAAGATTGATCCTCTTTGAATGAAAAGGAAAAAAAAAATGTGGGCTACTAACCTTATTCAGTTTGCAGACAAGCTGTGTGCTCGAGCCGAGCCCGAGAAAATATTAAAAATTGATTTTTTTTTTTTTTTCATCTCGCTTGGTATCCAGAACAGCAGCTACTTTTACAGAAACGTCCTTGGTTTTAAGCGCTCGCCTTGGTTTCGAGTCGCAGCTTACGATTTCAAAAAAGAAAGAAAGAAAGAAAAACTCGCAGCTAGTCGCTCCTGGGTTGTTGGAAGTGTTTCTCGCTAACAATGAAGAGCTGTTCTACAATAACTTCATTCATAAATCCCTCTTGTATAAAATCATTTGACTTATACATTTTATCTTGGACGGGGGTGAAGGGAGCTTTGACACTCTGTGATTGGATTAGCAGAGCCACGCACAGTGAGCACTATAATACAAGCCACAAATCTAATTTTATTTGGAAAGGGCGGAGGGATGTAATTTGATGCTTCTTATCTTTCTTTGTGCTGGATGGAAAGAAAGGGGGAAAAAAAATCCATGAGGGAGGTCGTATGAAAGCTCTATTGATCTTATTCAAATTGAAACTAGCCGTAGCTGCTGCCTTGGCCTGTAACTCGCACCTTTAGTCATGTGATAGGAACTGGAACTGTTAGGTTGGTGGTCAGCACCTGCTCGGTTTTTAAGAAGGAAAGAAAGAAAATAACTTCATTAATCCATGGACGGGGGAAATTACACAATCTTTATTTTAGTTGTTACATATATACACTTTTGTATGCGCAACACACAGCAGAACCAGAAACAGAAAGAGGTGCAGAACAAGGCAGCCTATTACAGGTGCCAGATGGAGTTTGGTGCCTTGCTCAAAGGCACTAAGGCAGTGTTGAGGAGGGGGTGAGCTGACACCTTCTCTGGTCTGGTCTTCAGCCCACCGCCATATGCACTGGCCCATCACAAGGTCTTGAATTGGTCGGTCCTAAGTCGGCCATCAGGTCCAGGTTGGTCTTGAGGTGGCGGCCTCGGCAACCCTCTGGTTCCCAACCAGGTCCTCTGCTGGACCGAGCCACTGCCAAAAGCCCAAAAGCAGTAAGCTGTGGTTTGCCTCCAGATGTGTCGAGATGCAGGGTTTCTAACAAGAGCAGAAAAAAAAAACAGAATTATGAATTTTAAAATTGTGGTTTTGAAAATGTTTATAATGATGCCTGAAAGCTCCTCTTTTCTCAAGACACATCTGTAGTTGCAGCAACACATGGCTGATTGCTGTACAGACAATTTGAAAATGAAAATAATCTCGCATTGGGGGACCGGATGAATGTACACACGCTGGCTACTTTATTAAATAAGAAGAGTTTCGGCGCACTTTTGCCTTCAGAGCTGCCTTCATTCTTCGAGGCCTAGCTTCAACAAGGTGCTGGAAACATTAGTCGGAGATTTTGGCCCATATTGACATTGCATCATGCAGTTGCTGCAGATTTGACCTTTTTCTTTTGCAGATTTTCTGTTGTTCCACCAGATCCCACAAGTGCTGTACTGGATTGGCCATATGAGTACAATGAATTCATTGTCATGTTCAAGAAACCAGTTTGAGACGATCCTGGTGGAAGCAGCCATCAGACGATGGGCACACTGTGGTCATCAAGGGCTGGACATGGTTGGGTGGGCTGTGGCATGTTAAAAATGCTTAGTTGGTAGTAAAGAGTCCAAAGTGTGGGGGAAATATCCCCACACCACTACACCACCACCGCCACCAGCAGCAGCCTGAACTGCTGATAAAAGTCAGATGGAGCTATGCTTTCATGTTCAAATTCTGACTCTGTCATCGGTATGTGGCCGCAGAATTCAACACTCATCAGACCAGGCAACATTTTTCCAATCTTCTAGTGTGAAATTTTGGTGAGCCTTGACCTATAGCCTCGGTTTCCTGTTCTTAGCTGAGAAGAGTGGCACTGGGAGTGGTCTTCTGCTGTTGTAGCCCTTCTGCTTCAAGGCTGGACATGTGCTTTCAGAGATGCTGCTCTGCATATACCTGGGTTGTAATGAGTGGTTGAGTTACTGTTTCCTTCTTATTAACGCAAAGCAGTTCACGGCTCACAGGATATTTTGTCTTTTTCAGACTATTCTCTGCAAACCTTAGAGATTGTGGGAAAATCCCAGTAGATCAGCAGTTTCTGAAGCACTGGGACGAGCCCTTCTGGCACCAACAACCGCGCCATGTTCAAAGTCACTTAAAGCACCTTTCTTCCCCATCCTGGTGCTCAGGTTGAACTTCTGCAGAGTTTCTTCACCATGTCTACATGCACTGAGTTGGCTGATGAGCTGCTCCCAGCAAAATCTGTAGAGTTTTTCATAGTTTTCTTTGGAGTATTTTTTTTTTTTTGCTTGTTACATTATCACCGATTAGTAAAAAAAATATACTAATCATTGTTTCCTGAGCAAATAGGCTGATTTATTTGAATCAATAAAACAATCAAAATGTTCTCAACATTACAACAGGCAGAAATAAATCTCAGTTTACTGAAACTTTTGAATTCAACACTTTTAATTTCATCTTGAAGATTTCAGGACATGTTTTCAGGACAGACTTTTCTCGTCGATCGAAGTCACAGAAACGTACGTAAGCGACAGAGAGGCAGAAATGGCAAACATTTGCCTAGCAACACGCACCTCTTCAAACTTTGCAGAAAATCTCTGGAAAATCTGCAGAATTGTGCAGGCGCAGATCTGGTGTGGACCTGCTGATGAGATATTTACCTTAGTGAGCTGTCGAACAGGTGTACCTACCGAAGTGGCTGGTGAGCGCACAGGTTGCTAGTTTTTACGGACTTCAACCTCATGTTATAAGTTTTGTGTGTTATCCCCGTCTATGTGTTCATTTTGACCAATTGTTTGACCATAATACGCTTGGCAAGAACACCCGTGCATCTGGAGCTTCAAGAATTGTTCATATTAAACATGAGGATGAGGGACAATGTGATCTCAGCTACTTCGGCCTTCATTATGTGTGTTGTGGTTGCTGGTTGGTGTACCTTGGAGCCAACAATATCGAGAGTTTTCTTATAATGGTGCACCATCGGCTGCTCCCTTGTATTTTCCCCAAGGGGTCGCCACAGCAGATTAATCCACATAGGAAATCTGGCAGAGGTTTTCTGCCGGATAGAAAACAAAATATCCATTTAGCACTTCTGTTAAAAAAATGTTACTTTGCTGATAAATTAGAGGGTTGAGGGACTTGCAGAACGATCATACCTTCAGATACAAGTAGGAATACAGTCATTTACATTAGTAATATAAGAAATATAATAAGTGTCGATATCCACGACCATAAATAAACATACTACTCAAAAGAACATACAAAAAGCACCGAAGGAGAGAGCCACAACTGAGAGAGGTGAGAGGAGAATGACTGGTTGGTGGATGGACTACAACAGTCGAAGACCACATTAGGTTCCACTCCTGTCAAACAGAACCAGAAGTCAGTTGCTGCAGTGGCACAGGTCACTAAAAGTGGACAGTTGAAGACGGGTAAATATGTAAGCATGTCTGATTTCTTGCTGAGGCTGCAAGATGGGTCAAAATATGGAATCTGTTGTATGAATCCATCAATCCTGCCTGCCTTCAGGCTGCCGGTGCTGGTGCCCCTTAATACCAATCAATCATGATTTGAATGTCACAGCCAATCTGAGTGCTCCACTGGACCATGCACACCCCTATATAGCCACAGTTTACCATAGATTCTTTAGCTGAAACTACGTGATAAAGCCAAAGTGGTCTCTGATTGGTTTTATGAACACGGCGGTGAGTTCGGTGGACTTTAGCAGAGCCCTTTTTAACATAGACCAAAAAATCTCACAGAGGAATGCCTGTATGGCATTAGAATGGTGATCTTAACAACGTCCTCAATGGGAGTAACTGTTACTGTGCTCAGACTCAAAGAACATCAGTCTGTTTGGGCCACAAGTTTTGGGCCGCCTTTGCATTACACCTTCAGGAGCATCCCATTCTAAATCCACAGGCATTCATTTGCAGTTGATCAACCCCTTGACGTCAAAGCCCTCCACTCTTCTGGGAAAGTTTTCTATATGATTTTGGAGATTTGTAGAAACAGTTTGGGGAAGGCCTTTTCTGTTCCAGCATGTCTGTGCCCAAATCCAAAACTGGAGCCATGTCACTGTCCAAAATGTCTTGGTAAGCTGAAGCATTACGTTTTCTCTTCCCCGGAACAAAGGGACGGGCCCAGGCAAACCCCAGAAAAACAACCCCAGAGCGTTATCCCTCTTCCACCAAACTTTACAGTTGGTACAGTGCAGTCTGGGTTTGGGAGATGCCAGACTCGTCCATCTGACTGTCAGACACAGCAGTATGATCTGTCACTCCACAGAAGATGTTTCCACCTCTCCAGAGTCTGGTGGCTGGTTACTTTATATCACTCCATCCGATGCTTGGCGTTGTGCTTGCTGACGTTAGGCTTCCATGCAGCTGCTCGGCCATGGAAACCCATGCCATGAAGCTCCCTCTCCACAGGGGGCTTAGTGGGGTACAACATCCGATAACATTTATGAGATTGTGGGGTCACTCAGAGCTGGATTTAAGGCAGATGCATACTGGCTGCGTTTTAGGCATTCCATTTATAACGTGCATTCTTCTTCAGTTGTATTCTGCCATTAGCGGTTAACGGAACTTCGAGGAGGTATACAGCAGCAGGGATGAGGAACAGGCCACAACATACATACACGGAAAAAATATTTTAATAAACCCCCAAAACACCGACTGAGCCAACTTTAAGTTGAGAGGAGGAATTTTTTTCTCGTGTGTGTCTATAAAGATTATTTTCAGGAAGTTTAAACCCCTTGCAAAGAAAAAAATAGCTTTTTATATACTTACAATGCTTGGTTGCTTGGACTCTGTTGGACTGTATAAACGTCTTTATCTGATAAATGATGAAACTGATGAGAAACTTTTATAGATATTATTAGAATCACTTGTGAAACCAGGGCAGACATCCCTTGTGCTCATGATGGGCATTAATTAGGGCTTCAACTACAAAATAAGTTTTAAAATTCATCAATAATATATGCAGAACGTTTCTGTTCCTTGATTCTGTTTGCCTCCCAAGCACAGAAAGTGAAATTTTGCAAAGACATTGCAGCTCTTCACTTGTTTGAATACCGACATACAGACATCTCACCCAATTTTCAAAAGCTGTTAGTTTAACAAAAAGACAAATCCAACAAGGTTCCGCTTACCTGCTCACTCCTTCCCACTTTCACCCACACACGTTGTTCCTTGTTAACAAGCTCAGTTTCTCACTGTAGCTACACTGTGCAGGATGAAGGACACGGCAGCCTCACGCAGGTCGTTTATATTGCGCAGCCAAGCTCATTAACTCCTAATGTTTGTTTGTTTGAGCTTGTTCCATTTGATCCCCATTAAAATGCTGCTGTAGTCCAAATGGACCTTTGTGAGCTGCCAATGGGAGCTGCCAATATTAATGCACTGACTGACTGTTGGGGGGGGGAATACAGGAAGGGTTTGATTGTGAGAGGCTTTCATGTCCCAAAATGCTATATCACAGGAAGAGTTTTGATACGGAATACATTTCAAAGTCTCTTCTTTGATTCGCTTCTCGTTTCATCATCTTTTTATGCGTCTTTGATAGCTTGCAAAGAAGGCTGATGCTCGACTCCCAAATTTTTGAGTGTCCTCAACTGACAAGCGCAGCAACCTTGTCACATTTTTTCACAGCTTTTGGACCACAGGCTGTAATTATTTCATGAGAGTCCCAGTGTACCCTGGCCTGGCCGCGCCTTACAACTTCTGTCTCTCCCCCTGCTACATGTGCGCTAATAGCAAAGCTTGGATCCTTACTCGTTCGTGTTGTCCGTTCCCGTCTCTGGAGGTGCTTTTAAACGTGGCATGCCGTGCTGCGGTCCAGCATTCTCGACCTGAGCGGTGACCCCCCTGGGTTGGAAAGCTAATGCCAATGCAGAAGTGCCACAAACAGCAGTTTCCTGAGTGGCCACTTGGAGCTGGCTCCAAAAGTGAATCCTCTGTTAAAATGTCCAGCTTTAAAGCAGAATAAAATGTTTTGGATGACTGTTATACAGGGAAATTTAAGCATAAAAACACTCCATGGTTGGGCGTTTGGACAAACATACACTTCCCAGCCATTTATTAGATATCCCTGGCTAGTACTGGATTGGGTCCTCTTTTGTCTTCAGAACTGCCTAAATTCATTGTGGTGTGGATTCGACAAGCTGTTGGAAACATTCTTCTGAAATTTTGGTCCACATGATAGCACCACACAGTTCCATTCCACTGCAACCCAAAGGTGCTCTGCTGGATTGATATCTAGTGACTGTGGAGGTCTTTTGAGTACAGTGAACTTGTTGCCACCTTTAGGTTGTCCAAAGTATGCCAAGAAAATATCCCTCACACTGTTACACCAACAGCAGCCCGGACTGCTGATACAAGGCAGGATGGATTCATGCTTTCATGTTGCTGATATCAAATTTAAGCATTGCCATCTGAATTTTGCAACAGAAATTGGGACTGAAAGACCAGGCAACTTAGGCAACAGGCATCCAGGGCACCCAGTGTGGTCTTCTGCTCCTCTGATGTGTTAGAGATGCTCTTCTGCACACTTTGGTTGTAACAAGTGGTTATTTGAGCTACTGTTGCGTTCCTATCGGCTATTTTCCTCTGCCTTCAGCTGCTCCTTTATGTTTCCTTGAGGTGTTGCCATAATGGATGGTAAATGTCCTGGTACTTATACAGCGCTTTTCTACTCTGAGCACTCAAAGTGTTTTTTTACTATAAGCCTCATTCACCCAGTCACACGCACAATCATAGAGCGCTTTATTCTATGCCTTAATCGCATTTAACTATCACGCACGCATTCACACTCCAGTGGATGCATTGGGAGCAATTTGGGGTTCAGTGTCTTGCCCAAAGACACTTCGGCATGTAGACCGGAGAAGTCAGGGATCGAACCGCCAACCTTCGTGTTGAAAGACTCTCCTGAGCCACATCCGCCCAAATGAATCCATTTAGCTAATTTGGTAGAGATTTTATGCCAGTTGTCCTTTCTGGTAGACTCCTCCCATTATGGACGGGGTTTATACCCCAACCCGGACTTGAAGCAGCCATTGTTCCCACGAAAGGCAGATATGTGAACCACTGTGCTCCATAGGCAGCCACTTCTTTCAGGGTGGCACAGAATTCCAGTAGATCAGCAGTTTGTGAAATACACGGACCAGACTGTCTTGTACCAGTAACCATGCCACGTTCAGAGTCACTTTCTTCCCCATTTTGATGCTCAGTTTGAACTTAAGCAGGTTGTCTTGACCACGTCTACGTTCCTAAATGCGTTGAGCTGCTGCCACATGATCGGCTGATTAGACATTTCCATTAACAAGCCATTGAAAAGGTGAATCTAATGCAGTGGCTGGTGAACATCCTCAGGTGTGCGTTGAGCAACAGGTGTGCTAACTGGCTGTACCAAACTTAGGAAATATCTCAGTGATAAAAATATAAATATAATATAATTCTCTGCACCACTCCTCTCCTCTCAAATCTATGCATGTGTCCAGATCCTAAAATTACAACTGCTTCCTTGCATGACAGATGAGGCTTAGGGACTTACGTGCCTTGTCTGTGCATCTAAAAAAAAAAGCAGCAGCAGCAGTGGCATGCTGTACTCCATTGTACAGCTTGCTGTAATGAATGTATCAATTCGATCTAGCGCTTATTTTTATTGTGTAAGTGCTGCATGGGTAACGTGACGTGAATGCTGACCAGCGGGGGAGTTGTGAGGGGTGCTTTACAGCACTTAATCTGGTAGTATCCTCACTGCAAGCACTGACAACAAGCTAATTCAGGTAGCAAACTAGAAAGCAGGGAGTAAGTGCTGATGGAATGAGTAATTATGAAGCAAGCTCTCCACATACCGGTATTTAACACACACATTTCGGAGGTGCAACTCTCGCTAATGTCACTTGGGCAACCAACATAAGACAAATGTATGCAGCTTAAGAATCCAATGGCTGCAAAGACAAGTGTGTGAGAGCGTGGACCCCACCACGTGACATGAGTTGAACCTTTCTAACACATTTAAGCTGCTTGCAGCACACAGTTTTCCTTGCCCCAAGCATGCCATCAGTGCATTTGTACAGTTTGTTTTGAGCTCCGTGAAACAGCTAACACAACATGAAACGAGATAACAAGAAGACCTCCTAATTTTGGTGATTTTTAGCCATGCCAGAGATGCTTTTTGTTGGACATTGGCTTCATTCAAGCACAAAAAAGGCAACTAACACAAAGAATGAACCAGTGTTGTGTCTACATGTAGCAAACAGCTTAGTAAAGAACCAATTTTAAATTGTAACTTTAGGCACTTTCTAGCTAGTAGCCTGTCACAAAAACATATCATTTGTTTCAGTTTTTTTTAGATGACACAATGAAAAATGCCAAAGATAACACAGTTTGACAGGCATAAAATTGCATTTTTTGCACCAAGGTGAATCTAAAAGTCGAAAACTTGGCATATCTCAGCATGATGTGAAGTGTGACCTTAAAAAAATTAAGGAAACTGGACAAGTGGAGGACAAAGGAGAAAATGTCAGGCCTAAAAAAAATGTAAAGTAGATGAATAGTACCTGAAAGTCATGTTCTTAAGAAACAGGAATAAAATCCACTTGACACAGGACCTGACAGATGCATCTGCACCTTCAGTTGATCCATATGAAATGGTCTCAATGGAAGGGTGGCTGTCAAGAAGCCATTTTTAAGAAGGGAAAACAAGGAGAAAATGCTTAGGTATGCAAAATTACACAAGAATTGGACTGAAAGTCAGAGGACACAGGAATCTTTTTTTTTTTTCAAATTTTCGGTTCAAATTGTCATCAGTATGTACAGAGGCAGTCAGGAGAAAGGTACAACAGTGAGCATCTACAGCCATCTGTAAAACATGGTTTGGGGCTGCGATTCAGTCAGTGATAGTATGATGATAGTATGAACACAGAAATCTACTGACAGATTTTGATCCACCATGCAATACCAACTGGAAAGCATCTGATTGGCGACAGCTTTGTTTTTCAGTGTGACAGAGATATCACAAGCACACTGCCAATGCAGTAAAAGCCTACCTGCATAGAAAAAAAAGTACAATGGAACACTATCACTGATGGATTGGCCTCCCCAGAGCCCAGACCTCAACATTATTGAAGCAATGTGGGATCATGTGGGTAGAGAACAGAACAAAAGGCAGCCAACATCCAACGAAGAGTTTTTGAAGGACCTTCAAGAAGCCTGGAGAACTATTCCTCAAGACTACTTAAGGAAATTAAAGAAAGCTTGACTAAGAGAGTTCAGACTGTGCTGAAGAATAAAAGCTGGTCATAGCAAATGTTGACCTTTAAGCTGGTTAGAATTGTAGAAACTGTTTTTTCCTTATGTACTATATTTTCATTTTTGTTTGCACCTAGTTCCCATTTTCTTAGCAAAATATTAGGACATGAGTTGTGGCTCAAGAGTTTTGCATGGTGTTGTGCGTGGACCATGTTATAAAATGAACACCTGAGGAAAAAATATTCCTGTTCAGCCAGTAGCAGCTACTGATGGTCATGGTTTCAGTGTATAGGGGGCATTTAGTCTTTTATAAACATTAGAGCCTGAGTCCTAAGCCCAGAGTGAGATTTCTAGAACTCTATCAAGACTTTGACAGTTTTATTTCTGCATAATCAAAATTGCAAACTGGAGTAAAACAGCCTTACAACAAACTCATCCTCATTCTGGACTGCAGCTCTGCAAAATTTGATGAAACAGAAATGAAGCCCAACAGTGTTACATCCATTTAAACCAAAACAGTATTAGGTGGCCTCTTCATCAATCCTGTCACTCTTTGCATCCTTCTTTTTTTTTTTTTTTGCCAATATGTTTATTGTCTTTTTCAAAATTATTTCACAAACACATAACGTATACACATGCATACATATACCCACTACACACACAGACACCCTTGCATCAT
>VUQH01032607.1:0-12836 GCA_015106775.1 Etroplus canarensis | reverse complement strand
TATCCTATCCACCAACTAACAAAATATAACCAAATATACTTCAAAACTCAAAACCTAAACCAAAATAAAATGCAATATTTCCATCTATTTTGCTGCTTTCTTGTTGTATCAGGCTCAACTGGGAAAACCTAAGTGATGTTTTTTATTGCTCCAGCTACTCATGGGGATCTTATATGGCAGCCCACACGGTGATGTGGTGATGGCAGCAGATCAACCCCAAGTCTTCTACTAGTACAATGATGTCCAAAACACTTCTGAAATTTCACCCCAGGGATGAGCTTACCCAGTGTGCAATGTTTCTGTGATATCGCTTATCGCAGTCTGACACAAACACTTACTATACACTTACTTCAGGCACTGCACCATGGTAAATCTTCAGCCGCCATTATCATCATCTTCCCATCTGTTTTGACTAAAACTGTCTTAGATCATTTTCAAGCACGTCTAGTCTAAATGCTGGATGCTGCAGGTTTAAGGCCACGGCCCTTTCTTAATCCAACAGCCAGTGCCATTCATGAAGAGTCAGATAGCATAGGTCTAAAGTACAAAATAATGACTCATTTACCTTGGAGTCTTAGTAATCACTGAGGTTAAATGGAAGATAAAGATTCAGTTGCTTGCAAACAAGTTGGGGCATTGTGCAAATGTAAACAAAAATAGAATGCAACTAGATATGACAGATTTCACCCATAAAACACACCTAATATCTCCCAGACCAGGGCCAATGCCTTTCTGGGATAACTCAGATCAAATCTGGGCGAATCTGAGAAACAAGCTGATGAGCTGAAGAGGTCTGATATTTCCCTATGATTACTGTGTATTAAAACCTAGAAAAAGAACATGAAACATGGGTCTTTATGTGGGCCTGAACATTGTTCCCTACTTGATATGTACACTAGATCATCAGTGATGTAATAGCTCATCTGACACATGATCATCACAAATTCATAGGTTACTGAAATTTGTGAAGCACAAACAAAAAGTGATATGCTTTCTTGTCACTGTTGGCTGTACTGCACACAATAATGAGAATTAAAATTCACTGAGAAGTCAAGGAGGCTCACAAGCAGTCATATCTGTGACAAATTCATCTCGAGTTCAGGAGTATTACACTACACTACACTACAAGATCAGTAGTAACCTTGAGCATGAACATAGGTGAACGCCTTAGCATGCTACAGCATTGATCATATTACTGATGTTAGCATGATGTTGATATGAAGGCCCCAACCAGGCCTTCCTAATGATGGAGTCAACCAACAGGACCACTCTCTCCAGGATCATGACCAATTATATCATGATGATCCCCATCTAACAGAATACAAGAGGTAAGCCACACATACGAAAAAGTGATATTTCAAGCTATAGCACACTGCTGTGCCATAAATAAATAAATGACAGCATTAATGTATAGATGGCAGGGGGGCACATGCAAACACTCATTTTATGAACATTACAACCCAGACCAAGACTCTTAGGAGTAAAAATTCTTGTGAAAATGAAAAAGTGCTCATAAAAGAACAACTGTGACCTCAAGCACAGTTTGGGTGAAAACCCATTAGGTGATCATTGTGTGCAAGTTTCAATAAACTCTGACCAATACTGTAGGAGAAGTAGAAATTTTGGTGTGCCGTGGATGGTCGGACAGATGGATAGATGAACAGATGACAGATGCTGCCCTGTGGTATTAGCTCATTGGTCAAAAACAAAATATAAAATTTTGAAAATGAGAAATCCAATAAGTCCTCCTGAGTAATTTCCACTACAGAACTATGCCAGTTTTAAATGCAGTGGGGTATGAGGCCCTTAGAGTTCTCCAGATTTTTTTTTGCATTACTTATTATTATTAACACATTTCCAGTCTTATTCTTTCAGACATGTTGCTAGCATGCAATTGAAAATAAACATACATATTAAAAAAAAATCAACATTTATCATAATATTTGCAGTTAAATATGGCTTTTAATAACTTGCAAATCACTGCATTCCTTTTTCTCTCCTTGTTTTACAGAGCATCTCTTCCTCTTAAAGCTACACAGGAATAGTAGATTAAAATTGTAGTGAAAGTAGCACCCTGCCTGGAAGCAGTACTATCTCTGCATTCTCACTTCTAAAATTGGCTTAATTATGCACTCTCTTTGTTTAAATGGAGGTGCTGGGAAAGTTGCAGCAAACATCTGCTATTTAAGTCTATACTTGGCAAACTGATGTGTTATGATACAGGTGATGCAGAAAAGATAAAGAAGAAAGAATGTTTTTGATTCAAACTCACTGTCAAGAATTAATCCCACCAAAGGCTCATTGCCCTTGCTGAGGATTTCCCACAATGCAAAAGGTTCCTGTGGGGTCTCAGGAAGTAGGCGGAGCATCATAGAAATAGTGTAGTCAGACGGTAGACCTTCAGGGTGAAGATACCTGATATATACATGAAAAACAGACAAGCACACACACACACACACACACACACACACACACAGAGCGAGCTTAGCTGTGCCCTAAGGTATCCACCAGGTGCCTTTAAAAAGTGCCACTGTCTCTTTTTAGGTGTTGTGCATGCTTTTAGAGTGTTTTCAGTTGCCTCAGACTCACTTTGCACATCAACCTCTTTTTGATCACAGAACCTAGTCTTTTTTAGGTAGCTGTCTTCAAGCACTTCAGGTTTAAAATGCCTCAGTTCCAATTTTTGGGAGTACTTGTCAATGTCACTTTTTACAAACTGAACAATCAAAGAACAAGAAGCTAAATTTAAAGTTGGTTGACAGCATCAAGTGGGAATTCCTAAAACTCCTAAAACAATATCTCAAAAGAAATTATGGGACAGAAACTGGAGCCATTGAATGCTCCTGTTGAGTTTTAGTAGATGTGGATTTTCTATTCAAACATGTTCATGTAGTATAGTGTTAGATCTGACCTACATGAATAATCTTCAGGAATGTTTTTGAGTGTTTTCATTCCAACACCTCCTGTGTATTAGTAGTAGTAATTTTATAAATTTGCACACACAAAGTGAACTGATAAATCCAGCTGTTGAAATTTAATTATAACATTTTAAATGTCAAAACATGTGTATATATAAAAACATAGGCTTTAAGTGTAAAAAAGTATTATTGCAACCTAGATATTTTTAATTAATTCATTAATGTGTGTTTATGTCTTGCTGAGTCGTATGACAAAATCATCTGCCCAGAAAAGCTGCCAACTGTTCATTATGCATTTATGCTGTCAGGAAAGTTAGCAATTATAAAAAAAAGTCATTCTTGGCTGGAGGAGCACAATGGTGCTCACCGCAAGAAGGTTATTGGTTCAAACCTTCTAGTGAGCTTGTGCCTTTCTGAGGGTACCTGTACTTGTTCTTGAGATACTCTCACTTCCTCCCACTGTCCAAAGACATGCATGTTAGGCTAATTGATGATTCTACATTGACCATAGGCGTGGGCATAAGTGTGAACAGTTGTCTCTCTACGTTTTAGCCCTGCGATGGAAGTGTAATCTGTCCAGGGTGTATGCTGGTTTTTGCCTCATGATTGCTGTGCTAGGCTCCAGCTCCCCACAATCCTAACTTAGATAAGTGGTTAAGAAAATAGATGAATTTTTTTCTGCTTCATAATTACTGCTATATTAAAGGCTGCATTTATGAGTTTTCTTTAAAGAGGAAATAAAACATACATCAATTAGAAAAGCTAAATTATAAGTTCATCTAAAATAGAGCACAGAGCACAAGAGCTGGGAAAACAGTTTTAATAAAGCACAGTTATCTGAGCAAATTCAAATTCTTACCAGATGACACAATGATGTACAATTTTATTACTTGCCAACTGAAATCTTTCTAGAAAACAATCTTCTATAGTGTAAATACAGTACTTTGTGCTTTGTACTTTGTGTGGACATGCCCTTACTCACTTTGTGGGCTGAGACACCAGGGCATCACGGTGTAAACGATAACAGGGGAAGCTGTTGAATGAACCCGGCTCTAGAGAAACTCCAGATATAGTGCCGTACTCCTTTTCTACCAGGCCAAACTTCTCCATCATACGAAAACCTGCAGCAGAATCATCATCATCATCATCATCATCATCATCTCTTCAGTGTAATAATCAATAACCATTACCAGCACCACCATTTGGACCATTATTATATAAATGCCGCCATCACAATTTACTTCCTATCCGGGGGTTTAGTACAGTGGATGGATCTCTATGACTATTGTCCTGTAGATTGTTCCTGTCATTTAAGCCTCTTACCTGCCATCGTGTTCCCACTCATCAAAACAGATGGACAAGCTGAAAGACAAAAAAAGAGTCTGTTAGTTCATCCTTAATATTTTACATTCTCAGCATTCATATTATTTCCTCTTTCCTCCCTTTTTTTCTCCACATACATCTCTCCTTTCCCCCCACAGACTTTTTTTCTATCTCTTTCCCTCTGTCTGTATCCCTGTCTGACTTTAAATCATTTTCCTCCTGGTCTCATACTCTCTCACTCTCTCTGTTTTAAACATGAGGTGGTGTTACTCACTGGCAGTGGCCGCCTCACAGACAAAGGTAATGAGCTGTTCTTCTATTTTCTTCACAGCATCCAAATCGTCCACAAAAAAGACATGTCTCTCACTGGGTTTACTGGCAATATTCACCAGTTCACCGTAGTCTGCGTCCGCAAAGCCAATTGCAAAGATGATGTAGCCTGAAAATGAAATTAAATAAGAAGACTCATTACAAGCTGGAAAGGATTAATTAGTTTAATCTATCACTCTGTTAGCTTCCTACAATGGTTGAATAGTCTTATATCTTGTTTCAGTAACATGAGAAATACAGGACATAAAACAGAGAGTTAGACTGAGGGTATTATTTGATCTTGCCTGTATTGTAACAACACATATAACTTATCAACTCATAGAATCATAGAATCACAAACTTTAGGTCAAGAATCAGTAATTTAAAAAAAATTATTGTACTTTAGGTTTAATAAACATAATACCCACCATCCACCTGCATCTCCTTGGACACTTTGTTGACATCATCTTGAGACCGTCCATCAGTCAGAACAACCAGGACTTTGGGTACACCCCTTCTGGCTCCTGCCTCTGGGGTGAAAATGGAATCCTTCACATGTTTGATAGCTCTACCTAATAAAAGACAAACCAGAACCATAAAAAATGTTAAAAAAAAAAAAAATCCATACATTACACATATGTTTTCATTTTGTTATATTACACAAATGAAGCACGGTGAAGTCACGCTTGCACTGGCCACTTGGCCTCAACAGTGTCCAACATAGTTCACAGTCATTATCTCAGTCAAAGCTGTATGATTAGTAACGTCCTACAGTATCATATTCATGCATTCATCTTTTCTTTTGTTGAAACACTTTTTAGGTATCAAATTCAAATTGAACATATATTTTTTCAATAAATAATAAATGCTTTAACATTTCATATGTTGTCTCTGTACACTGTCATGAAAAAGAAAGCATTCACAGGACTCTGTGTGGTCCTGTAAAAAAACTGAGTACCTTACGACTTCTGTAGGAATTAGGAGGGTTAGTATCAGCCGGGTGCTGCTAATCATGTGCACTTGAATAGCTGACTATTAGGCCAGTGTGACTGTCTCTGGAAAACCAGATGCTTTGGCAGTTTGCTGGTCTAGAACTTTCGGGTGTGTATTAACACAATGCCACAATCTTTTCTCAGGAGTGGATGTCCCAGCAAATTCACCCCAAGGTCAGATCGTACAATGCTCAAAAAAATTGCAAAAAACCTAAGAACTACTGTACTGGCCTCAGTTAGCATGTTAATGTTTATTACACTAGAAGTAAAAAAAGGCTGAACAAAGATGGCTTCTTTGGAAGGGCTTTCAGGAGAAAGTCTGTTCTCTCTAGTGGCAGCGGCTCAGTCCCTCAGAGGACCTGGTTGGGAACCAGAGACTTGCTGAGGCCGCTGGCTCAAGACCAACCAAGAACTGGTGGCCTACTTGGGACCTACCAATTCAAGACCCCGTACTGGACCAATGCATATGGTGGTGGACTGAAGATTAGACCAGACTGTGCTCCCTGGGGCCTGCAATGGGCTGCATTGTTGTGCACCTCTTTCGACACTGCATGTTTCTGCTTTGGCTGTGTCTTGTGCATGTAAAAGTGTGTATAAGTAACAACTAACAAAGGGTGTGTTTACTTGTAATTTCACCTGTTCGAGGATTAATAAAGTATGTTCTCTTCTTCTTCAACAGAACATGGCAGCATGGCATAGGTTTGCAAAGTTGAATCTGAACAAACCACAAGACTTCTAGAACAACGTCTTCTGGATAGACAAAACTGGATAAGTTTGGCCATAATATACAGTGGCACACTGAGTGAAAACCAAAAACAGCAAATCAGCAAAAACACCTCATACTAGGTGTCAAACAGAGAGGTGGAGGAGACACAATTTGGGCTTGTTTTGCAGCTACAAGACCTGGGCACCTTGCAGTGATTGAGTTGACCATGAATTCCTCTGTGTACCAAAGTATTCTAGGGTCAAATGTGAGGCCATCTATCCAGCTTAGCAAATCTCCAACAAAATGACTGAAAAAGGCAGTTGGCAAATCTGTACCAAAATGGCTGAAGAGGAAAAGAATTAAGGTTTGCAATCACCCAGTCAAAGTTCAGACCTCAACCCCATTGAAATATTGTAGTGGGGCCTTAAGAGAGCTGTGCATGAACAAATGCCCACACGTCTCAATGACTGGAAGCAAAGCTGTAAAAAAGAGTGAGCCAAAATTCTTCTCCAATGATGTGGGAGACTGATAAAGTCACACAGAAAATGATTACTTGAAGTTATTGCTGCTAAAGATGGTTCTACAAGCTGTTGAATCATGGGGTGTATTTAGTTTTTCCCATAGCTGTAAAGAGTCCTGTGAAAACTTTCTTTTTCACATAAATTTGTGCAAAAATGCAAACTACTCCTCTGTTCCTTTCTTGTGCTTAAACTTTGCTTGCCACTGTTCACTGTTAACACCCTCTTTTGATTTGAAGCTTCATTTCTTCATTGCTTTAACATTTTGGAAAAGTCAGTTAATCATCCGTCATCCTTCCCAAGTGAGATTTGATACTCATAAATGTTTGGCAAATGAAACCTATTAGAGCTACTGATGAAATCTCTAATAAATTATCTTCCCTACATCCAGAGGTGAATGGATGTGACCTTTAAAATCATTTTAATGGACTTGCTAATTAAAAAAAACATGTATTTTTTATTAATCCTTTGACATTAATTAATATAATTAATAAGCATATAATTATCAAAAAAGTGACCTAAAAGAACCTGAAAGATTAGATTTAAGTTTAATTATTAACAATTTTAAAAATGCCAGAAAACAGACTTGTGTATGTAAGTGACACTCAAAGAAGGACAGATGAGACAAACACAGACAATGTCACAATCCGGTTTGCATCAGTCTATCAAAAAAACAATAAAGTTACTTGTTAATGGATTTAATCAATCAATAAAATCTGTCTAGACAGTTTCAAAAGGTTTCAAGACCCACCCATAGCAAAGTGACTGAACTGATTTCTTTGTATACTTGTCAGTGGATTTAATAATGATTAATGTGTATCACTGGCTTAAAGAACCTCAGCATTTTTTGTAAAATACAATTCAAAGTAATTTCCCCTGGGGATTAAGTATTCTGATTCTGAAAACAGCATAATAATAATAATAATAATAATAATAATAAAGCTTAATTACAGCAACTTATTTAAAAATAATACTCAAACAACACTTAATAGCACATTGTCATTTATAAGTTTTCCTTCGGACAGCGCTTACATCTGTTTCAAGTAACACCATCAAAACATGAATTCTGACTAGACAATGGATCATCATTATTTTACAAAGTACACAGCTACTTAAAAATAAAAGGAGAAACTTTTAAATAATCTTTTAACATTTATCACTGATATACACCATGTAGAACAATCTTATTAATTCTAATTAATCACATGCTGATAGGTCTATTTAATTCCAATATTTGCATATTGTCCATCAGAATGTGCATCCTAATTTGCTGGAGATGAGTAGTTGAGCTATATTAATTGCTCATAAAGCTCAACTTCTCATCTCCAGCTGACCTTTTCATAATAAATTGGAATATCATCACCATTTTTCCTCCCAAGTCCCTCTGTCCTTTCACACTTTCATCTCTCACTTCTCTTGTGTTTTCAAAAGTTATTAAGAGAGGTGCTGACTATCATAAAACTTTGTATTAAAAGCAATGCTAACAAATCATGCAGAAAATGGCCCGAGTGCATGTAATAAAATTGTGTGGTGTTTTCCAATTTTTAACCACACCAAAACTCCCAGACCATATCATCACTTTCTTTGCTTTCTCCTTGTTTTTTCCTTTCTTTTTTTTGTTAGTGAGCTGTCAGTGATGAAAAATGATAGAGTACTTGGCCTGTAAAGTGTTCCGATGTCAGATATCTGACAGTGCTACATCTGTTTCTACACTGTCCTCTCTTTGTGATGGGTAAGACCGAAATTACAGCAGCTAGCCAGGCATGAAGTGACACACGGGACGGAGTTAGAAAGAGGGACAGCAAAACAGACGAGGGGCTGGGAGGATGGTGGAGCAAAGGAAAAAAGAGTGGCTCCAGATGGGAGAGAAGAGAGCAAATACAAAAAAAGGAAAAAAAGGAAAGAAAGTTATAAAGCAAATTAATTATTTCAAAACCAAAACATGTTGGGACAGCTTGGGTTCAGAAGCCCATCATCAATCAACAATTCATTACTTTGGGTGGGTGTGTTTGTGTGTGTGTAATCCATGTCAATTTAGATTTGTTGTTTTGTCTGGCAGTTTACCAGCTTTGTCACTGTCACTCAAGAAGGAAAACAATATGAGAAAACAAAATATGCTAAAATGTTTTAACATCCAAAGCTTCATGCAAACAAATTAAAGTAGGAAACACCCCTTCCTGGTCTTTTGTGGCTGCAGATAGGGATTATAATATTTCAAAATGGACAGGGTGATTAAATCCTTTTGTCTTTAAAAAGTTACAATAAGCTCCTGGGATTAAATAAAAAATTAGCCTAGATCATCAAAAGCAGTACTGGAAATATACAATTTCATTGGTTTCACTGGTTTTTAATAATTTACTGGTGGAATGGGTTTTATAGTCAGTGAAACTCATTCATACATTAGTTCTGATGCTATAATCGACTCATAAACCTTGAAAATTGAGTGAGGGTCTCACAACACTCCATTAATACAGATGAACCAGGGAGTCTTATTAAAGTCACAGAAGGTGAATCACATCCTTGCTAATCTAATGTGTGAATATAATGCTGAACAGCTAAGAATCAAAAGTGATGCTACTGCCTTTCAGTCACCTCAACACATGCACACAAATACACACATTCGCATTTACTCACTAGCAGATACTGAAACACAATTCTTAATGCGTACATTGTACTGTCAAGCAGTGTCAGGGATTAGCACAATTACTCCTATAAAGCATAAAAATAAATCTCGAAACACACACACACACACACGCACATATTCATATACACTATGCAGGGATGAGGACTATTACAGCAGTATCTACATTATATCAATCATTCACTAAGCCAGCCTGAGGCTCAACAACACCTTAATGAAATGCATAGTGACAAACTAAATCCCAGAATATCAGCCTCGGCACACTCCTCTCTCATACTTGTGTCAGAGGGTACTGATGGTGGCACAGAAACTGACTATACAGTCTAAAAGGAGGAAACTTCATTTACATTTTGTTTATGAAATGGATTGAGAGAAAAGGCTCAACACTAGAAATCTGCTCAGAAAGTGAGTGTGTAGCTGTCAGATCTCCTTAGGCAAAAACTGCTGCAGGCCATCAAGCAAGAAACTCAATCCACGTTGCTACAGCAGCAGCAGCTCTGCACTCTGCAGCCAGCTGTATGAGATTAGGGGGAACTATTCCATAGAATGAATAATGATAACAGACTGAACTTGTAGCTGAAATGATAGTGAACAAATATATTTTTGAGCACATTTGCTTGACCCCAGGCGTCATAGGACAGAAGATATAAAGCGAGCAAGTCATTTACAATAAAAAGGCGTTAACACTGCAGGGGTTTTTGTTGGCTGGCTATTGTATCTACACAGATAGCCAGAGCCTAAAGATTTAAGATGAACAAAACTACAGACTTTTTTAGGATTCTGCAGGGATTTAGTCACACTGAGAGCCCCAGTTGAGGTTTCTGAGAAGAATTTGTGGTACTGAAATATTAAAAGGGAAAGTTTGGGTTTGGAGAGCAAAAAAGAGTTGTGGTTGGTATTTTAAACCTCAGTTTTGAAAGCCAGAAAAACTACTGACCTGTCCCTCAATGAACCTTAGGAGCAATATTTTCAGGGTTTTGAATTTTAGGCAGTTAAGATTCCTATTCATCATTTAATATCTGTCCAAAATTAATTCAGGAGCATATCAACACTCAGAAACACAGTCAGGATCCTAAAATTGTATCTTTAGCAATGAGGAGAGTAAGGATTTCTGCAGCAGATTGCAAGATCCCCACAGAGCCCTGATCTCAACACAGTGCAGTCATTCTGGGATTATCCAGTGACAGAAGACACTGACAGAGCATAAATCTACAGGTGAACTCTGGCAAGTGTGACATGTAAGCAAATAATGATATTTGGCTTTTTTGTTTGAATCGTATTGACAACTAAATTGAATATAGGAGTTAACTAAAACTATTCATGGCATCAGGGACTGCTTGTTTATATAATTAAAACAGTGAGGCGTTATATTTTAGTGCTACAATAGGCATATAGAATCACAGAGAACAGAAGATATGGAACTATAAAAGAGTCCTCATTAAACAAAACGGGCAGACACTCCTCACCTTCATTAGAGTAAAAACACAAATATAAATTTTAACAACATGCATGTTTAATTGTTTTCAAATTAATTATGCAATAAAAGTTTTGGCATACAAACTAAAAATATATCTAAACGATGTGCTGTATTGATTTCTGTGGTGGAAATGAAAACAGCCTGAATAATACACAACGTGGCACAGCTACTGAAGAATATTATTTCGATACTGACTGTAGTGTACGCACATGTATATGTGTGTTTGGGTAAGAGGCAAAGAGAGGGTGAGGGAAATAGGGAAACTGTGAACCTGTGAGCATTAGCATAACCTTGTGAGAGCCAGCTGACTCCTATTTCTCTTTGTGTGGTGATGATTACATTTCATGGTTTATTTTCTGCTCTCCTGTAGACCACATGCACACATACACTCACTGTCTTGTCAATTACCAACTGTTTTCACCTGCAAAACTGTAAGACTGTAGCTTTAGGTTTACAAGGGGCATTGGGAAGCCGGACCAAAGGAAGGACAGAATAGAAATGTTTGGAAGAACAGACTGATGTACAATACTAAAAAGGAGGAAGAAGACAAAAGGAAAAATAAATCAGTAACAAAGTGAGCGAAGAGAGGATATGGTAGGTTGGAAAGACAGTACAGAAAGAAATATAGAGATGATAGTGGAATAGGCTCTGGATCAGATTGGTATAGCACAAGGACACAATTATTCTATCCAGACACTGAACCCTGACCCAAACTTTCAGAAAGTGAAAACCAGCATTACCTGTACAATCACATAACACTCTGAGTTAATGCCTTTCACCTCATGCAGATCAACACAGCAGGGAACTTCTAAATGACTTTTACAATAGATTCACAATCCATAGTACTTGTTATGGAACCTAACAACGAACCAGGAGCATTCAAATATACAAAAATTAAAGGAATATTGAAAATTAATATTATATTAATGACACACATAGGACAAAAGTGTACTCACTGATTTATTTACTGATTATTATTATTTTTTAGGTTTACTACAGATATCACAATATCATTCCAGGTAATTCTTGCCAACCTGCAATGAAAATCTAATATCATGACAGCCCTACTTTGAACTAAGATCTTATCTGTCTGCACCAGCAAAGCAGATAAGATGTGGGATTTTCTATTCATTCATAAATGAATGAATGAATGAATGAATAATCCGAAATTTAAAATATTTTAAACGATTCTTCTTGACATTAGAAATAGCCCATTAATAGCTGTCCTGAAGATTTTAAGCTTATACTAGAATCTTCCACAAGAGGTTTGTCCTTTTTAATGGAATTAAATTATATTCCATTTTGAACAAGTTATTTTAACCGAAGTAGAGGTCATTTTGAACGTTGTGGTGCAATTGTTTTGTTAACTGCTGCTTCAAGTTGTCGATAGGATTGAGAGTTCTGGGCTCTCTGCCCGGAGAGAACATCATGAAGGCAGGTTTGCAATGATGAGACACAGAAGACTGAATGATTCTGCTGATGCCAATATAACCAATATGCATTATACAGTATGTGCATTCTGCTATATGTTTGAAGTATTACTCAATCATAATTGAAGTTAAATGAACAAGTAACATTTTGAATTAATACAGCTAATGTTACAAAATAGTTTGAAATGAATCATGACCTTGTTTTTAAGAAGGGAAAAGAGAGGCAAAGTATGTGTGCTGGCTGGGAATGTAAACAGGCGCATCTGACCTTGGAGAGGGGACAGCGTGTACGCCGACGGAAGAAACACCTGGCTGAAGAATCCCCGTTATCTGCAAACAACAGGCATCTGACCTTGGAGGGCCAGATAGAGAGGGAGACAGAGTTATGCAGAATAAAAGGAGTTGTTTGCTATCGAAGTGCGGGATTTGAGCGTCGCAGTCTTCGTGAGTCAAGGTGTGCTGTGAAGAAGTGCCCAGAGACCAGAGAAGTCCGATTGCAGAAGGGATCTTCAACTTTGTCCA
>VUQH01032605.1:0-18329 GCA_015106775.1 Etroplus canarensis | reverse complement strand
TAGTACTGAAAATGCCTAAACTTAGTACTGAAAATGCCCAACTTAACACTAAAATGCTCAAACTAGTACTGAAAATGCCCAGCTTAACTTGTAAAATCCCCAGCTTAGTACTAAAAAAATGCCCAACTTAGTACTGAAAATGCCTAAACTTAGTACTGAAAATGCCCAACTTAACACTAAAATGCTCAAATTAGTACTGAAAATGCCCAACTTAGCACTAAAAATGCCCAACATAACCCATAAAATACCCAACTTAGCATGTAAAATGCTCAACATAACAGGTAACATAGCCAACTTAGTACTAAAAATGTCCAACTTAGTCCTAAAAATGGCTAAACTTGGTACTGAAAATCCCCAACTTAGTACTGAAAATGCCTAAACTTAGTACTGAAAATCCCCAACTTAGTACTGAAAATGCCTAAACTTAGTACTGAAAATGCCCAACTTAGTACTAAAAATGCTCAGCTTAGTACTTAAAATGCCCAACTAAGCACTTAAAATGCTTAACTTAGCACTAAAAATGCTTAACTTAGCACCTAAAATGCCCACCTTAACTCTTAAAATGCCCAACGTAACACTAAAAATGCCCAACTTAAAAATTTTAAATCACATTTAGAGCTTCAAACAAAATTTGTAAATGGACTGCGATTATATGGTACTCCAACTGAGCACTCGAAGCCCTTTTTACTAAAAGCCTCATACACCCACACATTATTCTATGCCGTTACGCACATTCAACTATCACGCACACATTCACATTCAGATGCATGGGGTTTTACTATGTTGCCCAAGGATGCACTGGCATGTAGACTGGGGAAGCCAAGAATTGAACCTTTCTGTTGGAAGCCGACCCACTCTACCTCCTGAGCCACAGCTGCCTACGAAAGTTATTTTGGCCTCTGGACAGTTCCACTTTCAGAACAACTGTACAGTAGGAGATTTTGTTTTTTTGTTGTAACACAGATTTGGATTTTATTAACTCTCTGAAGCATGGGCAGTTCAAGGATCAGACCACTAAGGGGGCTCACCCCCCAGTCAGAATGTTGTGCATATATCCACCCTGCAATTAATGCACTTTGGCTGGCGAGGTTCTCAGACTTTTTTTCGCATGCCCCCACTCCACACAAAAATGCACTCACCACACCCCACAAGTTTATCAATTACAAGCCATAAAAAAGGATCCATGTGCATAAATATAAGTGTGTGGATCAGCAGCAAACTTGTTTCCTTTTCCTAAAAAAATAGAAGAATTCAAGTGGCCCACAGTCTGAGAGCCACTGGGCTACTCTCTTGTAATTTTACCAAGTGGTCACCATGGCTGATTAAGAAGCATTGATAATTTTGCAGAGGTTTTAGGCAGGATGCCCTTCCTAACACAACCCTCCATGGTGGGAGGGGCATGTATCCACACCTGAAATTAAACCCAGGACCATTTGTTTATGAAGCAAACCGCTACGCTATGAAGATACCACAGTACTCCGTAATCAATACATTAATAAAACAATAGTCCTTAATGCTGCTGTAGAAACAGGGTCATTTTGACTCCATCATTTTAAAATCATCTACAACCCCAAGTTCAAAAAAGGTTGGGACACTGAAAAATATAAATAAATACAAAATGCAATTATTTTCAAATATCATAAACCAATGTTTTATTCACAAAAGAACACAGAAAACACATCAAATGTTGAAAGTGAGACATTTTACTGTTTCATTGAAAATACTAGCTCATACTGAGTTTAGTGGCAGCAACACGTCTCCAAAATGTTAGGACATGGGTAACAAAATTAGTGGAAAAGAAGTAACATGTTGCAACTAATGAAGTTAATTGGCACCAGGCCAGTAATGTGACTGGGTATAAAAAGAGCACCTCAGAGAGACAGAGTCTCTCAGAAGTAAAGATGGACAGCAGTTTAGCAATCTGTGAAAAAAATTGTGGAGCAATTTCAAAATAATGTTCCTCAGTGTAAAATTGCAAACACTTTGACTCTTCTTCATCACCTACGGTACATAATATCATCAAAAACTCAGAGAATCTGGAGACATCTCTGAGACCAAGGGACATGGCTGAAAACCAATATTACATGCTGGTGGTCTTCAGGCCCTCAGGCGGCACTGCATCACAAACAGACGTGATTCTGTCATGGAAATCACTGCATGGACTCAGGAACACTTCCACAAATCACCGTCTGTGAACACAGTTGGCCATGCCATCCACAAACGCAGGTTAAAGCTCTATCATGCAAAGAAGAAGCCACATGAGAACACATCTTCTCTGGGCCAAAGCTCATTTAAAATGGACTGAGGGAAAGTGGAAAACTGATCTGTGGTCAGATGACTCAAAATGTGAAATTATTTTTGGAAACTGTGGACGCTGCGTCCTCCAGAAAGAGGAGAGGAACCATCCAGCTTGTTTTCAGCACTCACTTTAAAAGCTTGCATCTCTGATGGTATGGGGGTGCATTAGTGCCTATGGTACTGGCAACTCTTACATCTGGAGTTCACGCTCCCCTCCAGTTGACGTCTTTTTCAGGGAAGGCCTTGCATATTTCAGCAAGCCAATGCTAAACCACATACTGCAGCTATTCCAACACTTGGCTTCAGTAGAAGAGTCCAGGTGTTGGACTGGCCTGCCTGCAGTCCAGACCTCTCACCAACTGGAGCATCATGAAACCCAAAATACAACAAAGAAGACCCAGGACTCCCAGATCTTTACAGACTGTTGATAAAAGAAGAGGAGATGCTACGCAGTGGGAAACATGGACCTGTCCCAACTTTTTGGAAACATGTTGCTGCCATCAAATTCAAGAAGAGCCAGTAATTTTCATGGTGTTTCTAGTGTTATGGAATTATTTCAGTAAAATAAATAAAACACTATGCTGCTTTCAGCTCTTCAGTTAGGTACACATTACAATGCCATTTTCAAAAGCAACCTAATTCGCTGGATGGTAAGTTGTAGTGTCTGAGAATAACAATAAACATAATGCTTATGTAGGAAGTACGGTGGCATGATGGTTAGCACTATTGCCTCACAGCAGGAGGGTCCAGGTTTAAATCCGACAGCCAGCTCGGCCCTTCTGTGTGGCGTTTGCATGTTCTCTGTTAAAGATACAAGGCGAAACCTCTTTTTTGTCTCCTAACCAAATACTGACCATCCACCAAATTATCAAGAAATCAAAGTGGTTAACACAGACCAGTGTAAGAAGCAAAACGGTAAGAGATTTGCTTTTATATACAAACCCTCCCGTTACTGTGTCATCTCAATACAGTGAAGAGTGAGGAAACAGATTTGTAGTCTGTCGCTTCATTGTGGCGGCAGCCATCCTGTTTAAGCCCACGTAGAATGAGTTCTGTAAAATGCTACTGAGACTTCCATCACCACAGTGAAGTCCATTCATCTGTATAGAGCTCAAAACTGCCAATGAAGATTATATTATGTACTAATTCTTCTTCTTCTTTGGACTGCTACTGTTAGGGGTCGCCACAGCGGATCATCTGCCTCCATCTCACCTTATCTCTTGCATCCTCTTACCTCACACCAACCCTCTGCATGTCCTTCATATAATGAAATAATAATGCTTTATTATTACTACCATTACTACTGTTATTTTAAAGTGTGCTAAGATTGAATTTAGATGGTCCAAACTCACCGGCGTTGTGAGGTCTAAACCCTCCTCGGTGCCAGCCCCAGCCTTTACCCTAACCCTGCACATCTAATTTTTATGAACTGTGAGGGACGTTGGAAGGAATGGGTCTGATGTGGCTCTCTTTGGATGTCTTGTCATTCCGGTGTGTCTTTTAATAAAAGTATGATTGTGACTATCAGACTGCGGTGGTACTTATTAATAACACATCTCCTGATATCATGATCATTTTAACTGCACGAGGCTTGCATTTTGTTTAGTCTTATATCAGCACGTACCGTCCACAAAAAAACAGCAATACGGAGACTCTGCTTTGTCCCAGCATGTGCCGAGTGTAACCACAGCCTCTGCCAGAGAAGTCTTTGGATACCGCGCCTCATCAAGTACAGCCTCCGTGAAGCTGGTGCCCAGTGTCTCTAGCTTTCACTGCAGTAAGACACCCTTTGTTATTATCAGTGATGAGGTGAGATTTTAATTGCTATAAATACTATTATTATCATGACACTCTTGTCAGCTTTTTACCTTCACCTTTCATCACGACTCTTACCTTAGACCTAACCTCAGCCTGGACCCCGATTTTACCCTTCATCCAACTCTTGGCAATCAGGGAAGAAAGAAAATAATTGTTCTAACTCTTTACAATCCATCCGTCCATCCAGTCATCCAGGTCATGAGACAGCAATCTAAGTAGAGATGCACAGACCTCCACAGCTACATCTTCCAGCTCTTCCAGGGCAAGGTGTTCCTGAGCCAAGAGATATAATCTGTCCAGTGTGCCCCCAAGCTTTCTCCTGGCAGGACATGCCCTAAATATCTCAGCTAGAATGCACCCAGAACCCTCTTGGTCACAGTCTGCAACAAAAATCTGTTTTAACACCTATGGATAGTTCCTCTTTAATCTGTCATCTATGACAACCCTCAGCCTAACCCAGTGGTTCTCGAACTGTGGGGTATGGTGGCACTGCAGGTGGGAACAACCAGGTGAAAAATTTTAAGTGAAAGCGAGGTGAATAGAAATGAAAAGTAACAAGAAAAAGTTTATTGACATTATTGCACTGTTAATATTTGCCCTTTTTAAGTAAAATTCTGTGTGGATCTTTTTTACTAATAGAGACTGATAAAACTCTGGGGTGTAGGGCATTAACATTTTCACCTCTTGAGAACCCCTGCCCTAACCCTAGGCAATCAGAATATGTAATTTTTGTTTTAATTAAATTGTTCCCCCAAATCTTGGCAAGGAAACAAAGGAAATAATTATTCTAACTGCCATGCATCAAAGACTATTTACCATTCATCCACCCATCCATTTTGTCTCCTGCATGACCAAGCTCCACACCCTGTCCCTAATGGAGATACCAGGCATTGGAGGAAGTTCAGTTCTGCCAGTTGAATCTGTGATCTCATTATTTTGTTCACCGCCCAGAGCGTGTGACCAACCCAGACCATATGTGTCGGTACGAGCGTGGATCGGCTGGTAAATCAAAAGTTTCTTTTTCACACTAAGGTGTCTCTTCACTAAAACAGACCATCTGTCACTCTCCTGCTCCACCCTCCTTTCACTTGTACACAACACCCTAAGATAATTCAGCTCCTCCACTTGGGCCCAGCAACTTGCTCCCAACCTGGAGTTTGCACTCAACCCGTTTCCATCTGTGAACCAAGGCGTCATGCCTGGAGGCTCTAATTCTTAGCCCAGCCGCTTCACACCTGGCTGCAAACCAGCCCAGTGCAAGCTATTGGTCATGGCTCAATGAACCCAACAGAGCCACGCCCTCTACAAAAAGCAGAAACGAGATACTGAGACCAACGGACCAGAAACCCTCCACTAGGCTGTGCCTAGAGATTCTCTCCATAAAATTTGTGAACAGAACCAGTGACAAAAGGCAGCCCTGGCGGAGTCCAACACCAACCGGGACTGAATCCAGCTTATTGCCGGCAATGTGAACCAAGCTTTCACTACGGTTGTACAGGGACCAGACAGCCTGCAACAAAAGGGCCCAATACCCCCTACTCCCGAACCCCCCCTTCTTCTGAGGGTCATGGTCGAATGCCTTCTCCAGGTTTAAAACTCAACATCCAAGAAATGCATCCATCTGTCAGTCAAAGAAACCAAACCCTCCATTATGTATACCTTAAACTGCACAACATTTAAACTATAAAAACTCAGCCCTGGAGGTTAAAGTGTTGTTTGATTTGTGCCACCGCCACAACTTCCAAGTCCACATGTGGCTTTCATCTTTATACGCATTATAATTGTGTCTTTTGTAGTGACGGGAGTATAAAATGATGAATATCCATGTGTTCCTTAGGCATTAGCCTATAATGACATTTTCATTTACTCTAAAAATGGGCACAGTGGTCCAGCTGGCGCTGTGTTTGACTTTTGGATTAAAGTCAGGCAGTTTGGCTAGATTATTACCCTGCAGGAACCATGGAGTTGACTCAGTCACTAGTAGCCACGACAACGGATATTCACAAATGTCCCAGGAATTGCTTTCAGGGCGCTTTAACTATGCTTCCATTCATCTGCTTCCAAATCTCTTTTGACTGACACTGGATCTAATCCATGCAAATGCAACTACTATGAACACATCTACGTCTTTAAGGAGACTTTGTAATCATCTACAACTGCTATTGTGCATCTGGAGCGATAAACTGCTACCAGTTGATGGAAAGTTTGTGTAAAGACCAGACAGGAGTGATAAGATCAGGGGTGTGGAGGTTCTTAAGGGTGTTTCCTGCCTCTGTAACAGTTAGGAGTCATTAATATGATTTTGAGTCTGAGCATCAAAGATATGGTCATCACATCAGGGGTCATGTTTGAACTGCAGATCAGTAAAAATTATACTCAGGATTGCAGTGTTATTTATGTGTGTACATGTAGTATAGGTCTATGCCATTGTTAGCATTAGCTTCTGTTCCTTCACTGGCATTTGGCTGAATATACAGACAGCTGACAAATTACAGGAAAGCCCCAACCATTGATCACTACAGCAGGAGAATGTGGTGCCTCTCTTATGCTGCGCTGACATGATTCAGATTTAGTTGTCCTCTCATAGGGAAAAATCAGTTGATACAAAGTTCTTCTGAGTGATCACCTTTATCTTGAGATGAAACACTTCTATACTGAGGGGAGTCATTTCTTTCAGGATGCTCCCACCCACAGAGCATGAGGAGGCACTGATTTGTTTACTTTGGCCTTCACAGTCACTAGACCTTAACCCAGTTAAACACTTATGGGAGGATTTGGGCCCAAATGAGGGAAAATCTTTGTGAAGAATAAGATTCCAGTGGAGCCAGAGCCAAAGAGCACTGAATACCCACCATATTGTTAACCCTCTGAGGCCTAAAGCATCATAAGAGGTGACCCTACATTTGGAGAAAGGCAAAACTGACTTTTGAAATAAGCCATCCATCCATCCATTCATGCATTCATCCATCCATCCATCCATCCATCCATCCATCCATCAAGTTTGGGACGCAGCCTGTGCAGAGACATCCAGAGATATAATCCCTCCAGTGTGTCCTGGGTCTAGCCTGGGGCCACACCTTGAAGGTGCCTCCTAGATGAGGACTTGGTAGAACAATTTAATAAAAACAGAAATAACATATTCTGTTCACCCAGGGTTAGTTTTAGGATTGGGTCATCACGGAAGACTTAGACCTCAAAAGGTTAACATTAGCCAATCATACAGCAGTCTGTGAAATAGTGATGATGAAGCAATCTATTCTTTCATGTTCATGAACATGAACTTTCATGTTCTTCTTGTCATTGAGCATGAATTTGTAACTAAACTGAAGCAAACTGTATGGACACAAGGACGATATAAGGAAGACAGAAAGAACTGGATATAGAAGGGTAACCAGAACCAGCTGAACCTAATCTAGACACAGAGGAAATAAAACTACAACTGCAAAACTACAACTAAACCCTATAAGTTAAATAGAGTAAAAAAAATGGCTCAAGATACTACTGTGTAAATCAAAACCTCAAGCACTGTGCAAAAGCAAAGTAAATAAATACAAACAGTCACTAGATTTCTAAAGTAGCAAACACAAAACTCAAACCAGAACAGAAAACAAACACAAACGAGGGAGCAAAAAAGTCCAGGCAGGAGCATGGGGGTCCAAATAGATCAGGGACTGTTCTGAGGGTCGAGCTGAGCTGAAAAAGAAATTCAGTGGGGCAGCCTGGAGGTGGAGCTGAACTGAGGGACCTCTCCGGTAGATGAAGACAGGCAGGAAGCTCAGGCCATGTGGCTGAGGTGGAGGCTGCAGATAGAGGAGGGGCCACCTCTCATGCAGTGGACATGGAGACAATGATCCCTCTGGCATACTGGGCACAGAGATGTCCAGTCAGCTCCAGACCAGCACCAGGTACAGAGAAGATGTCAGATGGCTCGGGGTTAGGTGCTGGTGAAGGAGAGAGTGTGGGCTGCTGGGGTGCAGTGGTACTCTGGCTCAGGTATAGAAACTGGACTGGTTGGCAAAAAAAAAAAAAAAAACCTCTTAGACTGTGTCTCAGACGGTACCAGCTGTCAACATGCAGCCAGTTTCAGAACCAACACAGGCACAGAAAACAGTCTCTGGAGACGCTGGATCAAAAGACAGGGGTAGCTAGCTCGGGGGACAAAATCACAGGGGGAGACCGGCTCAGGAAACATTCTCACAGGTGACGAGTTCAGACTACGGATACAGTCTCTGGAGGCAAGACACTGGGAATTTGTGTAGGGTGGAGTGCAGTGACCCTTGTCCTGGGAACAAGGGGCAGACTGAGTAGCGACAGGCTGGGGTGCGGCAACCTTTGTCTTTGTATTGGCTCCCTGTTAAATCCAGAATTGAATTTAAAACCCATCTACTCACTTGCAAATTCTTGAATAATCAGGCCCCATCCTTTCTTAAAGACCTTATAGTACCATATTTCCCAATAGAGCACTTCTCTCTCGGAGTGCAGGCCTACTCCAAAAGTTCTGAAAAGTAGAATGGGAGGCAGAGGCTTCAGCTATCAGGCCTTATAAGCTTAAAACTTTCCTTTTTGATAAAGTTTATAGTTAGGGCTGGATCAGGTGACCCTGAACCCTCCCTTAGTTATGCTGTGATAGGTTGAGGCTGCTGGGGGACTTGAGCATCTCTTCTCCACTCACTTATTTTCACCCTCTCCATGCATTTATCTGCCACTGCTGCTAGTCATTAAATTGTGTCTTCTCTCTCCCACAGTGTCTGTGTTTTCCTTGTTTCTCTATGCTCTCCTTTATTTTCTCTTTCCCATCTCACCCCCCAACCAGTTGTGGTTGCTTCCTGTTAAAAGGGAGTTCTTTCTTCCCACCATCACCAGGTTCTGCCAGAATGGGGTAACACCTAAATGGAGTTTTATGTCTTGGTCTCCCGTCACTGAGTTTCTCTGTGCCTGGGGCCGCAGTAAGACTCCACTTCACTAAGACATCATCTGTAGCTGGTCACAGTAGGCTGAGGGAGTTGCGTTTACTCTTCACCATCACATGAGCGCTCATGAACGTCTGCGTGTACCAGCGTGCATGACTGCCAGCAGCCATCCTAATTCCTGCAGCTGGTCAGAGGAATGCCGTGTTAGCTTTAGCATTTGCACAGGGCCTCGAGCCTGAAGCGCCACGCAGATTTTATCATCCATTACCTCCACGTGGCCTCAATGATGCGACTCCTCAGGCCAGCTGGATCCAGGATAAGCTGGGTGTATGTGCTCATTAGCAGTCCAGTGAACTGAGATCACAGAAAACGACTGATGGAGGAAGAGGGAAAAGGAAGGATGTGTCACCCAGCTTCCCGAAGGTGACTGAGCTGTTTTCTCTTGTCACTGCCCTGCCTGCTGTGATCCACGAGTTGAAAGGATGTTCTTCATCCACTTTGATGCTAACTTTTGCTCCCTGCAGACTGCTGATTAGAACTAAACCAGTTTGAGGCTGGCAGCTCAGTGATTTGAATCTGATGGCCCACATAGATGCTAATATGTAGGACTGTGTAAAAAAGTTAAAAAGAGAATAAAAAGGATGTCAGCTGATGTTAAGAAGCGTAATGTTGTTAAGTATGCTGTGAGTTGTACTGTGGTCCCCATCTTTTAAATGAAGCTTATGTTTAAGTTCATTCAGGAAGTTCTGTATTCACTTCCTGCATTCCTGGGTGTTTGGGCTGCTAGTCTATTTTTTCCATCATATCTGCTTTCCCACACAGTCAAACTCAGTTCTGTTGACTTAATTCTGTTCCAATGACTTTCTTACCCACCTTCTATGATCCAATCATCCTCTGTTCCCTGAGTCATTCTTCCTTTTTAGACTCCCATATGTGACCCATCTCCACCTCATCCTGATCCCTCAGATCCAAGTCTCCACCTGCTTCATCTCCACCTCATCCTAGCATCTAGACTCTGGGGGGGTCCTGTTTTACTTCCTACCATTGTTGGGACATTGAACTGTTCTTTTTTTTCCAATGATTTCTCCTTATTAAACATTTTTGGAATAATATATATGCAAATTAGCTATTAATACAGCAGTTCCTCTAATTTATGTACCACCGACTGTACTGACAACTACTGCTGAATAACTTTCATACTGATTCTCAGGCACATTCTGGAACCTTCCAATTCCTACTTCAATAGGTGCAAAAAGTGAGCAGTGGTGAAATGTAACTAATTACATTTTTAAAAATAAATTAGAGGTACTTTTACTTTACCTGAGTGTTACTTCTTTATGCAGCTTGTTACATGTACATTTATGGGACGACTTTAAGCTCCGAAAGGTTTAAGTCATCAACCCAACCCAACCCTATCTACCCACTACCTACTATCCTGAGCAATCAGAATATGTAGTTTTTGTTTTAATTAAATTGTTCTCCCAAGTCTTGGAAATCAGGGAACAATAACCATTCTAACTGACACACAGCAAGAACTATTTACATTTTTTTTTAAATCAGTTTTGCCTTTCTCCAAAACGTAGGGTTGTGGTAGGGTTAGCACTTACGATGACTTGGACCTCAAAACCCCTTGTGGATTAAAATGTTACTAAGCTGACTGGACTGTTTTTGTCTATCAATACTCTCCTTTTTTCTATTTTCTCTTGCTCTTCACAATTCAACAGGCTGAGGCGGATGGCTGCCCCTCCCTGAGCCTGGTTCCACCGGAGGGCTCTTCCTGTTAAAAGGGAGTTCTTCCTTCCCACCATTGTCAAGTGCTGCTTGTAAGTGATCATCTGACTGGGGTTGTTTGTATAATATTGTATGGTCTTCACCTTGCAGTATAAAGCTCCCTGACATAACTGTTATGAGTGGATATTAAACTGATTTGGTTGCAGTTTCTAACCTAGCTTAAATGTGTTTGTCAGCCCTGAAAGTTGCATGTGCTCCGATACCTAAGTAATTATGATGGCTCAAAAATGCTGGCAAAAATAAGGCAAATAAAAAAATAGCTAATTTCAAACCACTATGTATTTTTAGGGCCTCTAGTTCAGAGGGTTAAATCTTGCATTGTTCCATTAAATATACTAAAGGTATTGTACGAGAAAAAAGGAGTTAATTCTGAGGGTGTCAGGTGGTAACTTTTTTTTAGAATGGCTAAGTTTGTATTGAATGACCCAAAAATGCAAATGACTATTCAAGTGAGATTTTATCACAGGGACAGAACAACAATAATTCTACGACTTTTAAGCTCCAGAAAATATATATCATTCGTATCTGTTCAAACCTGTTTTAACTAATTATCACTCCACCTCCAGGTATTGCATTTTGCAAAACCCTAAAGGAACACACGCACGTATTTGTGTTTACTTAGAAACAATTATGTTGAAGCAGCAACTGATACTGTACATCAAAGGCTTAATGCACTTGGAAACCAGAGCATCAGTGAGGTAGTAGCTTATCTGGCTCATTTGCAATTCACAGATTATTGTAATGTGTGAAGTACAGAAAGAAAATGATAAGCTTTCTTGTCATTGGTTGGCTGTATTGCACAAATTCATGAGAATTTAAATCCACTGAGATGTCAAGAAGGCTCGCAAACAGTCATATCTGAGACAACAGCCCTGGTTATTGAGCTGTTTTAACCTAGTTTAACACAATATTATGCCATAAATAAACCTAATGACAGCATTTATGTATAGATGGAAGAAGGGCATACGCAAACACTCATTTTGTGAGCACTGCAATCAGGCCGATACTTTTAGGAATAACGATTCTTGTGAAAATGGAAAAGTGCTGGCGAAATGACAACTATGACCTGGACCTTGAGGTTAGTGTGGGTGGAGACCTATGAGGTGACACTGTGTGTAAGTAAATTCTGAGCGATACTCTAGCAGGCAATCTTCAGTCGGATGAACTAAAAACTGGCTTGGCTTGATCAGAATTGTCACTTTTTACACCACTTTCTACCTCAGCTGGCTTAAAATTGAATTTATTAGACACGGCAGTAGTTACAGAGTAGTTACTGAGGAACAAACATGTAATGAAAAAGTAGAGACCTGATGATTAATGAATGCTTTATGAGCCATTCTTGACCTCCTGGTTCTTTGTTCATGAGTTCTCCATAACTAACATGTATCAGCTCATTTATTACTAATTGCTTAAGCAGTAATGACTTATAAATAAAGATACAGTTATGTTGTTCTAGGTATTAGTGAACTTCTGTTACCCCTGTGACAGACTGGTGACCTGTCCAGGGAATAACTCAACTCTGGGCCAGGATCAGCTGGTGTAGGTTCAACCCCCTGCCTGGACTCTAAATTGGATAAGTGGTTAGGAAGCTGGATGGACAGATGGATGATGGAGGCATTACCTGATGATGCATCAGCTCAGTGTCTTCCAGTCTGTTCTGCGGTGGCTTATCGAATCAGAGCTGAACAGCAGCGCCTCTTAACAGATCAGTTTTGTTCCGGTTTGGTTTACTGTATTAACTGTCTCCAGCTACTGGCATTTCCATTCAGGTGCATTACATAAACTCAGTGAAAACATCTTATTAAAAACCTCCAACTTCAGTTTAGCCTGCATGTAATTTCTTTCAGGGTGCGAACAGCATTTGGTTTCTCAGATGTTGGTTAAAATTTCCCACTGCTGTTTCATTGATTAAAAGACAAACCAAGCCTAAACCACAAGAATAAAATGGGTTTATTTCACTGTGCAGGCAGGAATTTCCATCCTATCCATTCACAGGAGCCCAGCTTTGCTCACCCGGGTTTAGGTGAGAGGTGCTGGCGCTGAGCCCTGCCATCTCATGGCCGGCGTTTGGAATTCCTCTGCCGTAAGCTCAGGCGCTGTGCGCCGGCTGCCGCTCCCAGCATTTTGTCCTCTCTCCGGGCTCAGGGCAGCAGCACTCACTCCCTCCCTTGCCTCATTAGCCTGCTACAATGAGGTGGGCATGCCAGGAATGTATGAATGCATTCCTCCCTGCACCCTCCTCCCAACGCTAGAACTCCCCACCAGTAACCTCCTCAGCACCTTCTGGGTCTCCTTTAAACTCCACAGCCCCATTCATCCCCCCCATCCTGCCATCCACTCCTGCCTCTCGCACAAACTCCTCCGCATCTTGCATAGCATCCCCCTTAACACCTCCTCCTCCCCCCGTTGTGGTCCCACTCCCCACCAGACTCGAACCTCCCGCTTGCTGCTTCTCTCCAAGGCTATCGCGTAGCCCTCTGACATTCTCTTGAGACATGGTACCAGTCGCAGGGAGGTAACATGGTAATCCTCCCATAATTTAGTGCATTTTTTGCATCAACTTATAGCTGATTTACTGTTTCCACTTGTGACACACACTCAAACTTTGAATTCATCATTCAGCATGTACTAATGCTCTGTGAGTCATAGCTGCGTGAGCACATCGCTCACTGCTTTTCTTTGAGCAAATAAGGTGGGAGCGGCAATCATGCATCAGAAACTTTAAGCTGTAAGAAATCAGGGTAAGGAAATGAAATCAGAGCATTAATCAAATATACAGCACAAAACGAGCAAGGCGATGATCACAGTCAGTCAGTTGTGCTTAAAATTTTGCAGCTTTTACTTGCGATAAATGTCAGATGGATGACAAATTAAAGGAAAAACTTGAATCGTTGACGCCTAACACTGGATTTCAGAATCAGAATAGGAATATGTAATAAATCCTGGGGGTGGGGGGATTACTCACATTACAGGCACCTGCTCTGTAAGCATAAATATCAATAAGAGATAGCAGTGCAGTTAAGAAGATAAAATATAAAAACCCTATGTTCAGTGAGTGAAGAAGCACGTACACAGCCTGCTATTAAGGGGAGGAGCAGTACGGTGTAATAGCCACAGGAGGAGTGACTATGGTTGTAAATCAGAGATTGCGTAGTTATTACACAGTTATTATTGCAATACCTTATGAGTTACGCTTGTGCACCAGTTAGCGTCATAGCAACGTTGTAGCGACAAACCCTCGTGAAACCCTACGCGGTAACCTTGGTCGTAACCTGGCGCGCACCGCTATAGAAATCTAACTACACTTCACGTCGACCCAGGCCGCAACAACTGTGATTTTCCAGTTCGGTACTGTCATTTTCTTCTACGCATTTCCGACTACAAGGGAGTGACAGCAGAGTTTCTTATGTAGAGGAAGCCCAAAAAGCTATCAAAGATTTCTAAAGCAGCATGAAAATCATAGACAGTTGCTGCAGTGGACACGTTTCATTGTCTTTTCTAACGTCCCTCTTTGCTGCAGCTTCGCTGCAAGGAAGAGTTGTTTGTGACACTGCCCCCTAGTGAGAGTAAATGGCTACAACGTGTGGGCTACGGTCAGCAAAGCTGGCCATAGGTTCTTTATTGGGACCGATGCAATACCGTAATTAGCCATTACACTGCATGCGTTATTGTCCCTGTGTTCCCCTCCTCCTCATTTAGTTCGGACAATTTCTCGAGTTAAGTTCTTGTACTTTTGAGTGGTGTTTTCATTGCATGACTACAATTTCTACAAATAGCTTAGTTTCATTTCTCTGTACCCTTCGGCTGCTCCCTTGTAGTCTCCACCAAGGGGTCACGGCAGCGAATTAATCCACATTAAGTAATTTGACAGTGTTTTTACGCTGGATGCCCATCCTGATGCAACCCTCCATGGTGAGAGGGGTTCGTCTCATCAGTCCATAAGCCTTTGTTGCAGAATTGCAGTGGCTCATCTCTGTGCTTTTTTGCAAATTCTGCTGTGGTTTTCTGATTTCTCCTGTTGATGAGTGGATTCTTTCTTGCAGTGTGACCTCGTCAGTCTGGTCAGAACAGTGTACTGTGATATTTCCACTCCTGCTCGTTGGAGTGCAGGAGTGGGCCATGTCCTTCTTTTTCAGAACATTCCAAATTGCGGTACCCAATGTTTTTGAAATACCGCTGATGGTTTCTCCTCCTTTCCTCAGCTTCAGAACGGCATGTTTTCCTCCAGAGACACCTCTATGGTCTTCCTGTTGGGCTACCCTTCTTCTACAGCCCCCACAGGTGAACATCAAAGCTTAAACTGGGAGTGGATATTCAGGGCTCCAAATACAAACATACATACAGAAATAAGCCTTTCTGTTCCAGTACTTTTGGAGGAGACTGCACAGTTGAAACTGTTTGTTCTTGGACTGCTTGGTCTCTGAAATAGACAGAACGGCATTAAAAAAAAGAAAAAACTCATAAACAAAGTTTAGAACATCTTATCAACCTATTCAAGTGTTATTTTCTGATAAGTTTATCTGGGATTACCTAATTATCGCTATAGAGCAGGGATGTGGCATCATTAGGTAGGTGAAGTAACAGAGGCATCTGCTGACTCTCGGTGTTGCTTAACTATGTAGTCTATCATTGTCTGCTTCACCACAGAGTGATTTTTGCAATAATTTGAACTAAGTGATTTTCTAAGGAACCTAGAGGACTGCTACAGTTATTTTCAGCAAGTTAAGTTTGTGTTTTGAAGGCTTATGTAGTAAGATGATTAATTCCAGTATTATTGCACCATAAAATGTATTCGAATCGAAGTGAAGTTTGGCATTTTTAATAGAACTTTTGGCCTGTAATAGAAGGAAACACTGTAGAACCCATGACATTAAAAAACACTGCTTTCCATGTAAGTGAGCACATTCCAGGGTGCTGCTATTGTGGAGGTCTATTCTGTTTAAAAAGCTGATGTAGGTGGTGGCCTCCCTCAGTCTGCATGCCTGACGTAGCTTTTTTAAAAGCGTTTTTCTCATCTCGCCAAGTGCTTCCTTAGATTTCCTCTTAGGGAGCACTTGGTAAGCACCTTTTATAAATTTATTTGGGTTTTCTGAGGGTTTAACTTCACTATATAAAGTGCCCTCAGGAGACTTCTGAAGGCTTGAAGGGTTTGAATCCATCGGCCGGCTGGGGCCCTTCAGAGTGGCGATTGCATGTTCTTCCTGTGCTTGCATGGGTTTCTCCAAGTGTGCCAGTTTCCTTTCACAGTCCAAAGACATGCATGACGGGTTAACTGGTGATTCTACACTGGCTGCAGGTGTGAATCGTTGGGATAGACTGGCAGCCTGTCCAGGGTCTACCCCACCTTTTGTCCCATAGGATAGGCTCCAGCTCCCCAGCAACTCTAAAACTGGATAAGCAGTTAATAAACTGGATGGATGGATGGATGGCAGAAGGTGAAAGTGTTTATGGGTATGTTTTTTTAAACTGCCAGTAACTGAATAGACAATGAGGATTTAGTATATTCCTTCAGGGCATTCTGCCAGACGGGTAGTATAAAGCATGACAAAACGAGCATAAGAGCAAGGTTGTGATGGATGACTGGGTCAAGCAGAGGATCAAACCAAGAGGTGGGAGTTTGCATCGCACGTCAGGCCGAAAGTCAATTTGTACTTAGTTCTGTTGCTGACCAGCTGACATATTGTTTTCAGGGTTCTGTTACTGTTGGAGGGTGCGAGTGTGTGAAGGAACATTCTCCATGCACCAGTTCTAACAGGAAATTATGGCATTAGGAAGAATAACAAGGTCTACATTAGGCTAATGGATGGAGGACTGGGTCAAACACTCGATCAAACCAGGGAGCTGGGATCTGCATCCCAGGCCAAGTCAGTATGTTTTTATTTTTTAATACAGTCGCCTGACTCGTTTTTTACTTTCAGGGTTTTGCTCTTTTCATTGTAGTTTTTTTTTCTTTAATCAAAGACAGCTCCTACTGATGTGTGTATTCATTCATATTCTACTTTATATGGAGAAAAGTATTGGGTGCATGCATTACACCTACAGGAGCTTTTATAAAATAGAATAGAAAAGGCTATATTTTCACTGTATACAGGACACAAGAGTAGTATAATGGCATCCCTTCTGGCATTAATCTGTTGTACCAGCTTCCACTCTTTTGGGAAGACTTTCTACAAGACTTGTCTGATCTCCATTCTAGTCCATCCCAAAGGTGTTGGATGGAGTTGAGGTCAGGGCTCTGTGCAGGTCAGCCAAGTTCTTCCACACTAAACTCGTCCAACCACGCCTTCCTGGATCTTGTTTTGTGGACTGGGGCACAGTCATGCTGGAACAGAAAAGGGACTTCCCCGAACTGTTCCCACAAGGTTGGAACAATAGAAATGTCGTAGTAAGCTGAAGCTTTAGGAGTTCCCTACACTGGAAGTAACAGGCCCAGGCCAACCCCCAAAACACAACTCCATAGCCTTAATCCTCCTTCACCAAACAGTTGGCACAACACAGTCAGGCAGGTATTGTTCTCCTGACATTTACCAAACCCAGACTTTTCCATCAGACTGCCAGATAGAGAGCAGAACATGCTTCCACTGCTCCAAAGTCCAGTGGCACCTGATGCCTGGCATTATGCTTGGTGATGTCAGGCTTGCATGCAGCTGCTTGGCCATGGAAACCCATGCCACGAAGCTCCCGGCACAGTCTTCTGCTGATGTCAAGGCCAGAGGAGGTTGGAGTCAGCAGAGTGTTGGCTATGCTGGCTACTTTCATCCATATATTGTAGGTTAGGTCCATTCAGTAGTGACAGAAGAAAGATGTTTTAGACCAGCAATAACCAGGCAGGGAATTAATGGACTTCTGGCCAAAATGCACGTTATTTATCATATTTATCAAATTTTAGATGTTATTTCAATTTTTTATTTTGTGTAAAAGAAAAACTCTTTAACCAAACTCCAGAGGTGCAAATGTGTACGGTTGGTGCTAGGTGTTTTTAATCATAAAAGCTAGAGCTACAGCATGTGTCAATGTGGGTGGGGGTGGTGGAGAATCTATGAAATAGCTGAGGTGGGCTCATCTAGGAAAAAAGCCCGGGGCCAAGTTCCGTATCAGTCTGATAGACGCATGGCTTTATACGAAATGCATAATTTCCTACTAGCCTCCAGCACACATGGGCTCATTTTGAGGGATGTTTACTGAGCGTCTCAGAAATGTAGCCGCCTGTTTGTTTTCGGTTTCCGCAGCGCTTGACTCCAAGTGAACATTTTAACATTTGCTTGGCTTTCAGCTTCAGAGATGAGAGAGATTTTATTTGGGTGAAGGCTGATGTGTGAACTGCAAAGCTTTCATCAGGGCAACCTTCCCTGTTGTTTGCCTGTTCTGTTCCGCACAGTACGTCTTGTGTGGGAGTAGGTATGAGAGTAATGATGGGACACAGAACACTCCACACCTTGTTATCAGAAGCCTGGTACCGAGTGGAGCTGCGTGTGCAACATTAACAGCATGTGTGTGTAAGAGGTTTTGAAA
>VUQH01032604.1:30570-51104 GCA_015106775.1 Etroplus canarensis | reverse complement strand
TTTTAAAAAATTTATTTTTTTTGTTTTTTTTAAAAATTAAAAAAGAAATTTTTTTTTTTTTTTTTTTTTAGAAGGGGGGGGGATGGGGCATTTTACAGCATTTGCAAATCATTTCAGAAAAATCTAGCACTTTCATTTGTCATGATATTCATATATGGTTTCCAGAGTTTATCAAAGTCTTTTCGTTTGCCTTTGGCAATGTATGTTAATCTTTCCAGTCCAATACATTCAGAAAGTTCCTTCATCCACATCTTCATTGTAGGAGCGATAATAATAAATAAGTAAATAAAATAAATTTTGCAATGTTTGTTTGAGCTTAAAATTAGAGTTGACACTACATCGTCAGTGAATCTCTCCTGAAGTTTATCACTTTGACTATAAATTATCTGAAAGTTGTGACATATTGTTGATAATAATTACCACAGCTGTGGAGGACGCTGTCTTGTTTGGTCTGACCAACAGCGGGGGAGGCCTGATCTTAAGATTTTAGCGAGTCATGCAGGCAATCCTACTGCCTGCATGACCCAAACAGTATGTTGCAGAGGCAACATGGCCTGCAGCATAATCACGTGTTGCTTGAACTACTACCTGCATACTAAACTCAATCCTTTCTCTTGTCAAACTAGTTGATGCTGCCTTTAAAATGAGACTGCTAGAGTTTATTTGCGGCCATTGCTCTTTTGTTTACATTTCCAGACACACTCAGCTCTTAACTGAAGCCACACCTCAGCTGCATTTGACATGCCCAATTTTTATTCTTTGTGTGTTTCGTTTCCTCCTCACCTCTGACAGAGCAAAGAGAAGTTGTCGCCTTTCACCAAAACTCCAAAGTTGGACCGGAGTGAATTGCTGGGGAAGGAAGGGAAAGCAAAGTCTTCCATGAAGCGCAAGCTCTCCTTCACTACCAGTCCATCCCGGACAGAGGAACGAGACTCAGACACTGGTAAGGAGTGTTGCTGTTTCTCCTTGCTCCTCCTCAAACAGCCACGCTGTTGGCTCGCTGCCATGTCCTGACACTGCCCTCTGGTGGCCAAACACCTTCTTCAGGGACTCTATAGGTCGAACCAGTTTGGCATCAGGGTCTAAATCTGATCATCCTGATGAACTTCTGACCTGTTGTGTGTATTGTGATACTTAAGAAGTAGAACAATCATTCTATGTGTAGTTATTATTGTAGTATTTACAAATGATAAGTAGGGTCTCTATTCCTATCGCCTGATGTTGTCATGTTTTTTGAACAGTTTTTAGACAATGCTTCAATTCTGTCCTTATCGACAAAACCCATGAAAAAACCAAACCCAACAATAAACTGTGTAGCCAAATCAGAATCCTTTATTAAGTGTATCAGGATGTCTACTGTTCCCCTAAAACTGTTAAAAACCCATCATTTACCATACTGTTGCATTGATTTATATGTTCCTTCATTGTTATGAGTACTTTATTTAGTCATACACGCCTCTGCTGATTAATCCCCAATAGTAGAATAGCCCCGTACAAGTATACTGTTTAAGACCTGACATTTTCTCTTCATTTGTTAGAAGATGTGAAGTAGTAACTGCTGCAAGTTTGTTTTTGTTTTTTTGGCTCCACTGTACAAAAACCTTTGCAGTTGCCTTGAACTTCCCTGACGGTGTACAGATTTCCCAATAACTGTCACTGTGTTGATGATAAAGTGCTCTCTGAAGTGCTCAGCTTAGCGTTATAGACATCTAATTCTTTCTCTCTCCCTTGTGTAAACACTGTTCTACCCCTGTCGCTTAGTTAGAGGTTTAACTCTGTGTTTATCAGATTCGAGCCCTAAAAATAGGCTACAGTATCATACAGCTATAATTATAATAAATAAAGTACACATTTATGGACTGCTTGAAGTCCTGCAGGTTTGCCTTCATCTCCTCTGTAGAGCAGCGCACATGATCATTTTCATTGTGTGGTCCTGCGTCATCCTAACAGTTGAGAACCCTCAATTTTGGAAGTATAATTTATGTTGCACACGTTATAAAATAGCTCGGAGAGTGGCTTTGCTTTCCAGCAGCTTCTCTGGTCCTTTTGTTGACCAGCTGTTGGAAGAAGGGAAGAAGTGACCCCACTGACCGCCTTGGATTGGATCTCTTCTCCTGTCTCCTGTGTTGCCATGACTCATAATCTGTGCGTGGAGTGCGAGTGTGCCTTTGTGCCTGTCTGTATTTGAGTTCATGTGAAACAAGGAGGGTGTGAGAGAGTGAGCGTTAATGCAGTGCTTTCCCACCCTTCCACCCCCTCCTTGCTCTCCCCTCCTCTCTCCCCCCTCCCCATCCTCTCTGCTTTGCACTGTAGATGACTCAGACCCAGGCCAGTCGAGTGAGACCTGGGGAGAGAGATTAGTGCCTCCCTGCAGGATATACGCAGGTAATCGCTGCAGCCCGATCCTCAGCCCCCGTGTCCATCCACTTTGCGCTGCTATTCTGCTGTAAACACACATACACACATGCACGTGTGTGTGTTTTCGCTTGCATCTTCCCCTGTTGCAGCTCACGCATGTCTGTGTTCAGTTACAACCAACCGGCAGAGACGGGGAGGGGGGCCCAAGGAGTGCCGTCTGCACTTGGCTGGGTTAAGAGAATGCTGTCTTTTTATTTTTGTTCCCTTTTCAAACCCCATGCTTGTCATCTGTTTCTCTGCGCACTCAACAGATACAAGGGGAGGAGAATAAACGTGATACTGTGACAATGGAATTGCAACTTGTCAGAGATATCAGGGTTTTTCTAAACTTTTCTCCAAAATCATTTTTGTTGCAGATAAAGATGGACCAGACAAGAAGAAGGTAAAAAAGGAAACTGGGGGTAAGAAGTCCCAGGCATCCAACCTTTTGTTTGGGTACCCACTGTCAGAGCGCAAACAGATGGCTCTCCTAATGCAAATGACTGCCAACAGCCCAGGTTTGTGTATCTGCCCTCTCACCGTATCCTCAAGAAGGTTCAGGTTATGTTTACTGTTGCATGAGTCATACCTCTGAGCGTTTAAGAGTAAGACAACATCTAATTTCCTTTCAGAAATGTTATTTGTTGTTTTAGTTGTTAGTTGTACTGTGCTGCTGCCTTAGATTAGATCTGAAAATAGTTGGCTCAGAGAGGGGTTAGAGATACTACATGTGTCCTGAAACTATGCAGGTAGGGTTTCCAGCAAAACTAGCGTCATTGCAGGTTTTTCGTCTAGTGCTTTGCTCATTAGAGGAAGAGTCTGACAGTTTGATATTTAAAACCAATGCAGCCTTTTCATTCTTGGCATGAGTGCAAAGAGTTACATTATGAACTGTTGTTTTTAGGCCATTTTCACACATTCGAATAATGTTGGGAGAATCAGGTCGGGACATGTGGGAATTAAGCAGCAGGGCTTAAAGGAGCTGCACTGGCGTTTGTGGCGTAAAAAGGAAATCACATCACTTCCTGCTGTTGTTGCCTAAGTGTACACTACAGACAGTCAAAGACCACTGCTTATTTGATTTTTACTTTTACTCATACATCCCTTGCCTGCAGCTCTTAAGCCCTCTGTAAGTATAGAGTCAGGTTTATGTTACAGTAAGCGATTTGAGGGGGATAGCATCCCAATTATGAGCAAATTGCCATGTTAACCAGACATCCTGTACATCTTGTGGTCTAACTATGCTGTCTGTGGTGCTGTAGTGATGGACTGCTTTGGACTGTTGAAAATTAACAAAAATTAACACATTGCCTGAGAGTTATTGCCAACAAAAAGAATGTTCAGTAGCAAGAAAAAGTAGTCAGATGATCCTTTAGAGCAGATGGCAAGTGCTCTTGGGCACAGAGACTTATTTAGATATGTTCAGAGCAACATCCATTTGTTTCTTATTAAAGTGTCCGTTACACATATTGCAATGTATTGTTAAACTGTACTGCGTTTGTGTGCATTTGCGTAAGTGTTTGGCTACGAAAAGTGAAGGATTCTGGGTATGCAATCTACGCAGGTGTACTTGCATACAGTCGTCCAAAAGAACCAACAACATGTATCCCGGAAGGGGGTTACGCTAAGTGTAGTTCAAATGCTAATAAATTGAAAAGTGGACCTGAACAGGAAGGGGAGTGACAGCAGAGAAGAGTGGGGGGAAAAAACATCAAAAAGCAACGTAAGAAGCACATAAGGTGGCTGCAGTGGGTTTTTTGTTGCTTTGTATTTTATAACTGTAGACTTCTTCGAAACTGGCTAATGGGCCACAACAGCACAAGCAAGAGTGGCACCCGAACAGTTGTTCCACATGATACTTCCCCCTGGTGACAGTAAATGACCACCACAGCTTCTTGGCACAGGAGATATTCATTTTCTACTGCTATTTTAACCTATTTAATGTTTCCCTGACCTATAGTTGTCCCTTTGACCGTCACTGTGTAAAGCCTCTGCAGTCTGAAATTGCATCAGATACGATTTATTTAAGGTGAAGGTGCTACCTGTCTAGACCAAGATGCAGTATGGCCACTAGCTAGCTGTGAATTCACCAGGATCTTAGCTGCTCTACTCTTACCTTGGTGCAAATCAGTACAGACACCACAGACATTTGCATTCACACATTAACCTCTGTTGAGTAATGCCTGGCAAAGTCCAAGGCTGCAGTACATATGTGAAAATGGCTTTATTGAATGCTTAGTGAAACATGAATTTAAACAGTCTTTTGAGCTTCCTTTGAAACCAGATTCACTGTAGTTGCTCAGTCTAGTCTAGAAAGGAAAGCAGTTGTTTCAACTTGTGACTGTTTTCTTTCTTTAAGCATTAGTTAAATCTTTTTTCCTCTGCCTGTGCCCAGACTCTACACCCAGCCACCCCTCACAAACAACCCCTGTGCAGAAGAAAGTTCCAAGCAGTGCCTCTTCTCGACAGAAAGACAAGGTCAACAAGAGGAACGAGCGAGGGGAGACTCCCCTTCACATGGCAGCCATCCGGGGAGATGTCAAGCAAGTTAAAGAGCTCATTAGCCTGGGAGCCGATGTCAATGTCAAAGACTTTGCAGGTACGATGCTGCAGGAGCTGATCATTTAACAAATTGCATCATGTCTCTATGGTTGTTAATAACAACATTAGACTGAGTAACAGCTGCTCATGCAAAGGCAATATCTCAAGATGAAATAATGCAAGTAGTAATCCATCTGCACATTACTACCTCCTGTGCAGGTGTTTGTATTATGTGTAGTAAAATTCTAAAAATTCAGTGTTGATACTGTTCCTGTCCTCACCAGGTTGGACTCCTCTGCATGAAGCCTGTAATCTTGGTTACTATGATGTGGCCAAGGTCTTAATAGCAGCAGGTGCAGAGGTGAATACGCAGGGTCTGGATGATGACACACCACTTCATGATGCTTCCAGCAGTGGACACAAAGATGTAAGAGTTTTGAGTGTGTCCAAAACAGCAGGTCTTAAAAGTATATTACACTTATAAACTCTGATTAGGATTCTGCACAGGTCTGATATGTTACAGAATGTAAAAAGTTATTTCTCAGTGCACATACAAAGTTTGAGCTGCACATCAGCTGAGAAATCCAAAAACGGCCCAGTATAAACTTGGTTAATCACCCCTTCGAGGGTTTATGTCTGGAGGTTGTTACTTTTAGATCGCTCTGTGAAACTCCTGTTCTGTTCATCTTCTTGCACTTTTGTCTCTCCTTCAGTGTTTCAAGACTTACAACTTGATTTTTATTTTGTGGAATTTGTGGATTTGGCAGGGAGGCAAATCTAGTGGGTTGGTGAGCCAAGATTATGTCAGAGTGGCCAAAAAACTTATCAATGCACTCTGTGCTGGCACACATCACAGTTCAGTCGTTTCTGCTGATGATCTCCTCAGTCAGCTCAGGATGTTAGATGAACTCAAGGAAGTTGACAGCCTCACCTTGGGGGATGAATTCACAGCAAATAACAACCTTGTGAATGTTTGGAGACGCCTACTGCGAAGAAGGATTTGGGCTTATCCCAACATCAGGGTTAACCGCAAGTTTTTAGTATTACAAATGTGGTTCACTTCTTATAGGAGTACATCATTATAATTTATGCTGTAGACCGAACCTGATGTGGAGAAGGTTATGTTCAAGTTGAGAGACTGGCAATTAAATAACCACTGCCTACTGACCAGTTAATTCCCCTGAAAATGTCGTCACTGATTCTGGAAGAGCCGTCACACCTCTATGTGCAGATCACAAAAGGGTCTGAAGTATTATTCTAGTAGGTCTTTTGAAAATCAGTAATGAAGATATTATAATATTAGTTTTAAAATTTTTCCAACTAACAGGAAAAAGAAAGAAAGAAAGAAAGAAAGAAAGGGGAAAAAAAATTCCATCTGATTTAAGCACATCAAAATATTAACTTCACGCAATATCACTTATATAATATGAACTGGATTATAATATAATCCATTATATTCTCTGGCATCTTAATGATACAGCTGTGATACTAAGAAATCTATTAACTCATAGTCACCATTTTTGCTGGCTTTCTTTCTTGGTTTCAAAAAGGCTAGACTTTGTTAGTATTGTAGGTCTTTTCCAGTCTTACTGACTGAAGCACTTAAAACACAGACACCTATATGCAGTGCTGTTACAGATACTCGTGCTGCTGATTTGCTGATCAGCTGTGTGGCTTTCAGCCTGTATTATGTCTTTTAACCTCTTCATATTTTCCTAATATTATAGTTTTATCTTCCTTTGTAAAAATCAGCTGCACTTTACCAGTAGACATGTCCATGTTTGTGATTGGTCACATTCTGCCAACACCACCTCTGTCACATGAACGTGCTCATAGCTAGATTGACAAACCCTAGGTTGACTTTAGGTTGACAGTTGATAACTGCGTTCGTATGATCACTTATCCTGGTTGCCGCTGTCAGGGTAAATTAAGCCAGATAATGGAAATATATCCTGGGTATGTTGAACCTCCTTTGTAGTACAGGGCCCTGACCCAAGACCCTGTCTTCAGACTTGGAAACTAGAGAAAACTGCTCAGTCATAACACTCAGTTCTCATCAACCCTACATGAAAGTAGGGCCAGTTTGACACACAAGTTGATGTTTGTTGCTGCTGCAAGTTTGAGGCTTGTGGTGAAATCGCAGCGCATAAGTGCAAGTGATCAGAACGGGAATCGATGTGCATCCTAAATTATCAGCAGTACTGAAAGTAGTCCTAAGAAGACTACTTTTAAAAGGAGATCAGTCAAATTTAAATTGGATATGTGTTGATTTTTATGGACCCATTTCTTTTGGATCATATCATCATAACGTGATCATGCAGTTATATCCATAATACAGTAAAAGTCAAATAGTACTGTTTCAGACTTGAAAAACATTCAGATTTTGGAATGTGTGGTCACATTGTTTAAATGTTAAATAAAATATTTATAGCAATTTATTGTATATAACTGCATCATATGCAATAGTATATTTTTTCAATATATAAATTGTCCTTGTTTATATTCTCTTAAATTGGCAGCTAGTAATTTTTTTTATTTTATGATTTTAAAAAGGACTGCACTATATTGAATTGGATTTGACTGAATTGAGTTGCTTTTAAGTGCATTATTTGTCACAATTTTAAATCAAGTGAAATTTTTCTTTATTTAACTTATTTATTGAAATTTACATTTGATAAATATGTAGTGTGTTTCTCTTTCTACAGCTTCTCATCATAATTTCTGTTACATTTTCTGTAGATTGTAAAACTTCTACTTCGTAATGGCGGCAACGCTTTCCAAGCCAACAAGCGTGGGGAGCGCCCAGTGGATGTGGCGGACTCTCAGGAGCTGGAACAGCTATTAAAGGGAGAAGCACCAGTGTCGGACCAAGATGACAGCTCCTCAGGTGATTGTTTCTTCTGTAATATTTCACAGATTAATATGTATTTATGTTTTTACACTCCTAGTAATGACTTCGAATAATATGTCCACTATAGATGAGGCTTAAAACTTAAATGCCAATGAATGAGTAAAGATAAGGAATTATTTGAAGGTTTAAACTTGCACTATTAAATATTTTGTCTTTTTTTTTTCCACCAATGGAACTAAATCAAACTAGTCACATGGGGTAATAACTTTCTGTATTGGATATCACATTTAATCTGCAGCAACTGCCTGCATAAATAAAAAATATTTATGAAGTGTTTTGCTGATTTTTATTTTGTCTATTTAAAAGTGATCTTCTCTGCTCCACAGAATCTGAAGACCCCCCATCTGTCAATCCATCAAGTTTGGATGAAAACATGGAAGACTCTGATACTGAAAAGGACTCAGCCACAAAAGCATCATCATCCATGCCTGGGCTGGATGAGTATGAGTTTAAGGATGAGGAAGAGGAGGATGACCTCAGTAAAGCCCTGAATGACAGGCACATCCTCAGAAGGGAATTGCGGCAGCGGGAGAAGGAGGACAAAGACAGAAATCATGTGGCAGTAAAGCAAAGCAGCAAGAGGGATTCCGCATTGAAGTCCAAAAAGCAGAAGACGTCCCGTGTCCACTGTAGCTCAGATACATCCAGTGACGAAACGGAGAGCCTCTCAGAGAAAAGAAGCTCCCCCACCTGCTCTCACAGCTCAGAGAGCATCAAGCCAGACACAAGGTCAAAAAAGGACAATGCTGAGCAAAAGGACAAAGGTAAAGTTAAGAGGAAGAGTAAAAGCCAGAATAAAAACAAGGAAAACCAAGAGGATGGGAAAGAGAACAGTAAAACCTTAGTCCTCTCTCTTGCAACTGTGTCTGAGAGCACAGAAAAGAGTCGGGAAGAAGACTCCTTCAAGATGTCTTTCAGTCCCAAAGATGACTCATCCGTCCACCTCTTCCACTTATCATCCATCAAATCTCCTAAACTGAACCACAGCCTGACAGATAAACAGACACCACTCAAACAGGAAAATACTAAGACGTGCGTTTCCATCAGTGACAGCTCGTGTCCGGTGGACGGTGTCAAATACAACCACTACACAGACACAGACTACTGCACTGAAGGCTCCAGCACGAAGGGGTGTAAGCACAAGGAAAAGAGCAAACATCAACAGAAAGAATCCAGCGTGGATGGAGAAGATGGCCATTCGAGCCCCTACAAAGACAGCAGCATAGGAAACAGTATAGAAAGCGAAGGTGTCTTACGTAAGACAGATTTAGACGGCAAAGTCGTGAAGAAGCATAAACTTAAACACAAAGAGAAAGACAAACACCGGAGGGAATACGAGGCAGAGCGGAGCCGCCACAGGCAAAAAGAGGCCAGGAAAGACACCCACAGGAATTTGGAATTTGACAGAGAGTTCTGGAAAGAAAATTTTTTCAAAAGTGATGAGACGGATGAACCTCTGCCAGTTAAAAAGGAAAGTGAAGACAACAACTCACTTCAGAAGACTGCTGATTCCTCTCCTGTGAAAGATGAGCGAAACCCAAAGGAGAAACACTCCAGCAGCAAGGAAAAGAGGCCGAGAGAGGAGCGAGAAAAAGACAAGACTGTGAAAAAAGAGCGGAAGGAGGCTGTTGGTAGAGAGGAGAAGGTAAAGGACTCAAAGCTCAGTGAGCGTGACGAAAAGGTGGACAGCCACGGCTCAGGGCGGATTCCTGAGGAGTCACAGCAGAGCAACAGCATGAAAGAAGAGACAGAAGAGAAACCCATAAGTGGGATCACAGCTGATCAAGAACAGCTGGAGCCTTCAGAAAAGTGCTCACGCGAGAAAACTGACAAGAGGCTCATAGGAAAGGAAAAGGATTCAGACAAAATGGAGAAAAGGCATCTTGACAAGGAAAAAAAGGTCAAAACGGAGCACTCTGACAAAACTGAACCACAAAATTCAGTGGATCGTTGGAAAGAAAAAGAAAGAGCAGGATCTATTTCTTCCATTTTGCCTGGAGAGAAAAGCTACAAAGAAAATGAAAAACTAAAGTCTTTAACCACCACAAAAAAGCACGAAGACAGCAGGAAAAGTAAAGATAAGTTGGACAAACGGTCTGATAAGGAGAGGCAGGACAGAGAGTACAGTGTCGGAGATCACAGAGAGAAGGATCGCACCAACTCTGATAGGAAAGCAAAACCTCTGGAGAAGACCACAGATCACAGTAAATCTGATCGCTCCAAAGAAAAGGACTGTGACAGGAAAAGAAGAGAGAAAATAAAAGATGGAACTCTCTCCTCAAGCTCCAACCTGAAATTACTTTTAGAAGAGAAGAAGAGCTATCTCTCTGAGAGCACCAAGTCCTTATCTGCAAAGTCAAAGGAGGAAGTTATGAAAACACCTGAGAAGGACCGTGATAGGCGAGACCGTGAAAGAGACTCCGACAGACACAAGGATAAAGAGCGGCACAAAGACCGTTCCCAACAACCCAAAATGAGTAAGGCCAAATCCAATGAATCAGATGCTGACAAGGCTAAATTGAAAGCCCCGACAGCAACACGAGACACCAAGCCAAAAGAAAAGAGGCTTGTGAATGATGACCTGATGCAGACCAGCTTTGAGCGCATGCTCAGCCTGAAGGACCAAGAGATTGAGCAGTGGCATCGGAAGCACCTAGAAAAAATTAAACAGAAAGAGCGGGAAAGGCTTAAACAGCGGCCTCTGGGAGACCCAGGGAAGGCTAAGCCGAAAGACAGAATAAAAACAGAACCATGTTTGAGTAAAGAGCTAGTGCGCTCGAAAAGCTCTGAAGTATCTGATATCCACAGCAGAGATAAACCCCTGAAGGACGGCACTAGCCCCAGAACAATGTCTCTTGATGGGAAGAGCTTGCCCTCTATTAGTGCAAAGGTCATTTCAGCTGTAGAAAACTGTCTGACGAGATCACCCCGGCAAGAGAGTGAACGTTGTGGCCTCATGTCCAGGTCTGTTTCTTTAGTCTCTGTTGCTAGCTCAGAGGACTCATGTCAGGCGACAACATTAACACCCAGAAATGTTGAATATGACTCTGACATGAACATGGAAGCCTCAGACTCCCAACCTGCATTTCTCCAGTCTTCCCTCATCATTCAAGCCACCAGGTCACCGTCTGTTCATGATAAAGATTGCAACAGTCTTCCAGATGTCTCACAAAGTAGCCGAATGACATCCGGCAGACATGAATCTCCGTACCTCAGGGCTATTTTGGATGAGGAAGCCAATTCAGTGACTGAAGGTAAAACTGTTGAAAATCTGCCAAAATCCAACCTTACTGCAATCCCAGGAGAGGAGCTGAGAATGAAGGAGACCTCAGAAACTGAGGAGAGCCCAGGTACTCAACAAAATTCTAATTCAGCTACTGATTTGGTCGCAGAGAGGGAAGGGAGCACTGCCGGATGTTCCACAGTACAATCGCTAAACAAAGATCTTCCGAGTAAAAGTCTGACACTTCCACAGTCCAGCAGTTCACAGTGCAGTAGCTCTCAAACAGGGTCAGTGGAGCAGAAAACTCTTGCTCTATCTGACGCTCCTGTTGTGCAAGAAATACAGTGTCTGATGGAGAATTCAAAGACAGAGTGTGGTTCTAAAGAATCTGATCAGCCATCCATATCTACAGCTTGTCAAGCTTCTGAGCAGTCAGCACTAAACAGCGCAAAAATCTTCCAGCAGAGAGAACAACTCCTGTCTTTTGGTGTTGAGAATCAGCAGCAGACAGAAACGGGTGTGACACAGGCTTCTGACCAGAAAGACAAATTTGAGGAGAGTGCTGATAGACAAGAACCAGAAAATGTGGAAACAGATTCAGAAAACTTGAAAACAGAAGGGACTGGAAGTCCCGTACTGTCCACCAGCTCGCACATTCCCACTTCCACTTCAGGGGAGTCCTTGCCTTATTTTAGCAAAACCGATAACGAGTCCAAATGTTTTCAAGAGGATGTGGATGTAAATAACCAAGACTGCAAGAAATTACGACCTACCAGCGACACTGCTGGCCCATGTCTTGATGCTCAAATGGAGAACGACAGCATATCCTGCATGAGCCCTGAACACAAGGCTGAAGAGACAACAGAAGTCTCACAAAGCTTGAGCGACAGCAGTGGGGCCGAGATCTCTCCTGCAACTGAGAGTTCATCTTTGGAAGGCAGCCTGAGTGCAAATGGCTCATCTGAATCCAAAGCAGAGGCCTCCTCTGAGCCGATGGAGGTCACACCTGCTGAGGGAAAACCAGAGTCATCCTCAGCTTTAGAAGAGCAGTGCCAAAGCACCTCCCAGCTGGCAGCTCAGATGGACATCAGCAGCAATGCCTCAGGGAGCTCCTCTCCACAGTCTGGCGAGTCTGACTCCTCAGGGGCAAAGCTCAAAGTTCGCTCTGCAGACGAGGAAGTAGACATCCACGTTCCTCATCCACGCAAGAGGAAGATGCCAAAGGTGTCGACCTCCCAGCCGTGCTCCACCACTCAACAAGAGAGGGAGCAGCAGTCACTAGCAGCTATTGTGGACTCCGTAAAGCTGGAGGAGATTGAACCCTACCAGACAGAGAGGGCCAACCCATACTATGAGTTTCTGCACATCCGAAAGAAGATCGAGGAGAAGCGCAAAGTGTTGTGCAGCGTTACCCCTCAACCACCACAGTATTATGATGAATATGTGACCTTCAATGGGTCTTACCTCCTAGATGGAAACCCACTCAGCAAACTCTGTATACCAACAGTAAGTCCTTTTTTTCATTCATTTGATCCAACTGCACATTTGTAATTCAAAAACAAGCTGCCAGCAGGGTGAAGCTGCTGACAGAATGTGAGCATATGCTAAAAAGAACACTGAACAGTGATTGGTTTATGTAATTATCTTGATTTCATAAGATAAGTAATAACTGTAGTTGAATATAAATTTCAGCTGACTTGTCAGCCATAATTTGAGTAATTTTGGATGTGTTTGGTTCTATTCGAATGTTTTTAAAAGGGGAGGACTTTAATTATCTTAGTCTCATTCACAAGGGGGGGGGGGGGTGGAGCAGGAAATTCAGACAATTTGGTGTGGCGTCAGCAGTGATGCACATGCTGTATCGATCTGTGGTGGTCAAGAGAGAGCTGAGTGTGAAAGCAGAGCTTTCAATTTATCAGCTAATCTATGTTTCTGTCCTCACATAAAGCCACAAATCTGGGTAGTCATCAAAAGAATTTGATCACAAAAGAGTGTCTGGGCTCAGCCTTAAGTGATAGGGTGAGGAGTTCAGTCATTCAGGAGAAGCTGAGTAGAGCTGCTGCTCCTCTATATTGAAAGGAGTCAGGTAAGGTAGTTGGGGCATCTCCCCAGGATGCCTCCTGGATGCCTCCTAGGCGAGGTCCTACCGGGAGGAATCCCTGAGGCAGACCAAGTCCAGGATGGAGAGATTTTATCTCTCAACCAGAAGAGCTGGAGAAGGTGGCTTGGGAGAAGGAGGTCTGGGTGTTTTTCAGCTTAGACTACTACCCCCAAGACAGATAAGCCACAGAAAATGAATGAGTGATTGGATGGGTGTTTAAAAAAGAAAAGAGTTAGTGCAAAAAGTGTTTTGCATTTACAGCAAACAATAATGTGCACACAGTGGCTCTTTTTGTCACTGTTGTTAATGAATCTGTTAGGAACATAAAAGTTAGTGTTACCCATCTCTCTGAATAATAGAACAGAACCAATTTAACAGATTAATAAAGCCAGCAATGTTCTATATCCTTTGTTTTGTTTTTGATGGACAAAATGTATATCAGAACATCTTTTTGTTTATTTGCAAATATTAAAACGTTTAGATTTTAATTAACTAGTCAATGTGACAACAGTCTGAGGTGGAGCCGATCCCAGCTGTCATAGGGTGAGAGAAGGGGTACACCCTGGACAGGCTGGCAGTCTTACATGTGGCTCAGACAGAGAGACAGAAAAATGCTCACATTTACACCTCCAGCCAATTGAGAATCACCAGCTAACCTAACATGCATGTCTTTTGACTGTGGGAAGAAGACAGAGTACCTAAAGAGAAGCATACAGACACAGGCTGAACTCCACACTGAAAGGCCCCACCCAACTAGCAAGTTTGAACCAGCAATCTTTGTGCTGTGAGGCGACAATGCTAAGCACTGTATCAGGGTGACGCCCGAGATAGTGAAATCTAGTGAAAAGTGAATTAAAAAGACGTGTAAAATGAAATGTTGACATGGGTTAACCAAAAACAATTAGCATTAAAATAAATAAAATAAAGTGTTGGTTATTTAAAAAGAATTAATAAAAGATACCAAATTGAATAAAGCAATATTGAAGCCTGACCCTACATACTTAGGAGTTTAAGCATTTGATAGTGAGTCTCACACTCATCCCATAGAATACAGGTACATCTCAAAAAATTAGAACATCATGAAAAAGTTCAGTATTTTTTGTCACTCATTTCAGAAAGTGAAACCCATATATTATATAGATTCATTACACATAGAGTGAAATATTTCAAGCACTTATTTCTTAAAATTTTGATGATTGTGGCTTACAGATAATGAAAACACAAATTCAGTGTCTCAGAAAATTGGAATATTACATAAAATCAATAAAAAAAAAGAATATTTTGAACAGAAATGTCAGGCTTCTGAAAAGTATGTTCATTTCTATGCACTCAATATTTGGTTGGGCCTCCTTTTGCATGAATTACTGCATCAGTGCAGCGTGGCATGGAGGCAATCAGCCTGTGGCACTGCTTAGGTGTAATGGAAGCCCAGGTTGTCATCTTCAACATCTTCATTGTTGGGCCTGGTGTCCCTCATCTTCCTTTTGACAATACCCCATAGAGCGAGTTTGCTGGCCAATTAAGCACAGTAACACCATGGTCATTGAACCAACTTTTGGTGCCTTTGGCAGTGTGGGCAGGTGCCAAGTCCTGCTTGAAAATGAAATTAACATCTCCATAAAGCTTGTCAGCAGAAGGAAGCATGAAGTGCTCTAAAATTTCCTGGTAGATGGCTACGTTGACTGTGGACTTCAGAAAACACAGTGGACCAACACCAGCAGATGACATGGCAGCCCAAATTATCACTGACTGTGAAAACTTCACACTGGACTTCAAGCAATGTGGATTCTGTGCCTCTCCACGCTTCCTCCAGACTCTGACGCCTTGATTTCCAAATGAAATGCAAAATTTACTTTCATCTGAAAAGAAGACTTTGGACTACTGAGCAACAGTCCAGTTCTTTTTGTCCACAGCCCAGGTAAAACGCTTCTGATGTTGTCTCTGGTTCAGGAGTGGCTTGACACGAGGAATGCGACATATGTAGACCATACTTTTTCCTTCCACTCAACTTTCTATGAGTATGCTTGGATACAGCACCCTGTGAACAACCAGCTTCTTTAACAATGACCTTTTGTGGCTTACCCTCCTTGTGGAGGGTGTCAATGACTGTCTTCTGGACATCTGTCAAATCAGCAGTCTTCCCCATGACTGTGTAGCCTACTGACCCAGACTGAGAGACCATTTAAAGGCTCAGGAAATCTTAGCTGATTGGGGTGTGACACCATGACTTTCCAGTATTGAACTTTGTCACAATATTCTAATTTTCTGAGACACTGAATTTTGAGTTTTTCATTATCTGTAAGCCATAATCATCAAAATTTCAAGAAATAAAGGCTTGAAATATTTCACTCTGTAATGAATCTATATATGGGTTTCACTTTCTAAAATGAGGGACAAAAAATATTGAACTTTTTCATGATATTCTAATTTTTTGAGATGTACCTGTAATTGGCAGTACAGCTTCTGCAACTGAGGTGTCTTAAGGCTTTGCATCTGCTCGACACACAGTGTGTTTCTGCACACAATGTCAATGCCACAAACTAAAGTTTAAACACTGTAAAGTTCTGTAAGTATTCAAGTGTAGAAAGGTGATTGAAACTTTAACTAAGAACTTTTATACAAACCACTGAGACATCAGAGGGCAATACTGATAGTGTTTTTTGACAATCTCTCTCTGTGTTTTTTAAGATAACTCCACCTCCATCTTTACCTGAGCAGCTGAAAGAGATGTTCAAACAGCAGGAGGTTGTCCGTATGAAACTACGACTGCAACACAGCATTGAAAGGGTGCGTAAATATCTGCTGTTCATGTTTGGTGCTTTTGATATGTGTTATCGATGTTTTTTTTAAATAAAGATTTAAGTTCTGCACTAACACACAGGAAGGTTAGGTTGCTGATTGGACTTTTTTTTTTTTCCCCCTTAGGAAAAGCTGATTGTTTCAAATGAGCAGGAGGTCCTACGAGTCCATTACCGGGCAGCAAGAACACTAGCCAATCAGACTCTGCCTTTCAGTGCCTGCACAGTTTTACTGGATGCTGAAGTGTACAACATGCCACAGGATGTTCAGGTCAGTTACATCCAGCAACTTCCATGAGTTATATATGCTCACAGCCACTTTATTAAGTGCCCTATTAGTTCAACTGATTGTTAATGCAAATGTCTACTCAGCCAATCACATGACAGCAATTCAGTGCATTTAGACATGTAGATATGGTTCAGGCAACCTGCTAATATTCAAACTGAGCATCAGAAAGGGGAAGAAAGGTGATTTTAGAGACCTTGAATGTGGCATGGTTGTTGGTGCCAGACAGGCTGGTCTCAGTATTTCACAAATTGCTGATCTACTGGGATTTTCCCACACAACCATGTCTAGGGTTTACAGAGAATGGTCCAGAAGATTGACAATATCAATTGAGCAGCAGTTTTCTGGAATAAAGTGCCTTGTTGATGCTAGAGATTAAAAGGAGAATGGCCAGGCTGCTTCCAGCTGATAGGAAGGTACCGGTAACTCAAATAACCATTTGTTACAACTAAGGTATGCAGAAGAGCATTTCTGGGCACACAATCGCTGAACCTTAAAGCAGATCGTCTACATGGCAGAAGACCACATTGGGTGCCACTCCTGTCAGCTAAGAACAGAAAACTGAGTCAACAGTTCACACTGGGTCACCAAAATTAGACAATAGGAGATTGGAAAAATGTTGCCTGGGCTGTTTACTCTCAATTTCTGCTTTAACATTTGGATGATGGGGTCAGAATTTGGCATAAAACAACATGAAAGCATGGATCTGTCTTGCCTTCAGTCAGTGGTTCATGCTGGAGGTAGTGATGGTTTAATGATGTTGGGAGACATTTTCTTGACACACTTTGAGCCTTTTAGTACCAACTGAGCAAAATTTAAACACTACAGCATACCTTAGTTTTGTTACTGGTCATGTCCATCCCTTTATGTCCACAGTGTATCCATCTTCTGATGGCTGCTTCCAGCAGGATAACATGCCATGTAGCAAAGCTCAAATCATGGATGTGCAGCTAATAAATTTGAAGCTACTGTGTTATACTGTCATGTCAATGTGGACCAAAATCTCCAAGGAATGTTTTCAGCACCTTGTTGAATCTATGCTATGAAGAATTAAGGCAGGTCTGAAGGCAAAAGGGAGTCCACCCAGGTATTAGCATGGTGTACCTAATAATAAAGTGGCTGTGAGTGTATCTTACATTTGAGTGTATTTAATGCAGTGGGAGGAGATTCATTGTGGATGATGAGTTTGTTTGTGTGATTCACAGAGTGATGATGGCAAAACATCAGTAAGAGACCGATTCAATGCCAGGCAGTTCATGTCCTGGTTACAAGATGTCGACGACAAGTTTGATAAACTAAAGGTAAGAGCTGAGGCAAAAATTATGAGGTAATGACCAGAAATAATGTTGCCAACCATTTTTATAAGCTCTTTTTTAAAATGCTGAAACATTTTTTTCTCATTGGCTCAGCCCCATTTATGAGATTACCTGCTGCTTTTCTTCATCTTTGGAGTTTGGACTGTTGATCACAAAAACCTGTCATATTTAGAGCTCATTGTTTGATTTGGAGGGGATCATTTTCTCACATTTCTGGGGGAGGGGGTTGGAAATCTCTCCTCTTTATCCACATGGAAAACATAATTGTTTCCATTATTTTCCCATATATTGTAATCTTATGTTTTTATACCAGTAATATCAGCTTGTTTCGTTTTTGTATGTGAAAGACGATTGCTTGTTTTAAATGGCTTCAGGCCTCTCAGATTTAACTTAAGATGTCTTGGTTTCAATCCCCAGGATGCCAGAGGAGACAGATAGGGTGGGTGGTAACAGCTGGTTAGCAGTGAATAAAATTTCAAATTAAGAGCAAGAAGACTGTTGACTAGTATATTGATTGCATATGGTTTCTTCTCTGAGGGATGAAAAAATTAAAATGAGTCACAAACTGTATCTGAGCGATCCCCTCAAGTCTCTGTGGGGAAACACTTATCTGGTGTAGATCAGTGGTTTCTATAAACCTCAGATGACAGAAATCATGTTCAGTCCAGTTTGTCATTTTGGCTTTAACGTGAAAGGAAGCATCTTTGGGTTTAACAGCAGGGTGGAAAAACTTTTTTTGTTGCATTTTTGTTTTTCTTTCTGCTCTCTCCTCGACCAGTTCCTTCTTGGAAGCAGACACTCTTGATCTAAATGAGAACAGCTGTTGGATGAAATAATGACCTGTTTTTTTCTCTCTCTTTTATTTTTTTCTCCACAGACGTGTCTTCTGATGAGGCAGCAGCACGAGGCGGCGGCTCTGAATGCAGTGCAGCGTTTGGAGTGGCAGCTAAAGCTACAGGAGCTGGACCCGGCCACCTACAAATCCACCAGCATCTTTGAGATCCCTGAGTTCTACATCCCACTCGTGGAGGTCAATGATGACTTTGATCTGACCCCGATATGAGCTGTAGGACAGACATGCTTTGCCACAGCTGCAGCCAAATTACTGACACGAGAGGCAGCCTGCACCGTCGGGGAACAGAATAGGAAAAAATGTGAAGCGGGAATACAAAAAGCACTTAAAGAGATGATTTTATTCCAGAGCTTTTACAGTTCAAAACAGGCCGCCAACCCATGGGGACTGGGAGTTAGGACTGTCCAGGAAAAGGGAGTCCAGGCCACAGACGAAGCCCAGGGAGCCAAGATCAGAAGCTGGGCCGGGTAGTGCAGCAAGAGGCACCTGTGGACGAAAAAACACCTCATCCAGCAGGGTCACTTAACTGAAAGATTTCAATTGTTTTCAAACTGAGTGTTCATACATTGTGTATAAACTGTGCTCTTAATTTTTTAACTTATTTTATACATAAATTGTGCATTTGTAAATAGCCATGTAATTATTGTTTTAAACTTGTAAAAAATAAAAAAGATAGATATTTTGATTGTAAACTTGTTCCGTCTGATGTTTTAATGGACCAAAGTTGTTTTTTTATATCGAGTGTCCTCTTCGTCCGTGATGTTCTTGTTGTTGGCTTAAAGTCTTAAGCATGTGTTGGCTTTAGTTGTTTGTTTTTTGTTTCATTTTTACCGTTTCTTCCTTCCTCATCTGGAGATCCACACCACAGCTGGTGTTTTTTGACTTTGGCAATTAAATGCTGTGCATGCGTTGCGTTGTTTGTACTTTTTTCCTTAAGAGCTGTACTGTGGACTTAATTGTGAGGTTTACTGAAGTGTTCCAGCTTTTTTTCCCCTTTTTGCGCCATTGTGTTATGTCCTTTTTGTGGCCTCACTCCTCATGTTTTGTCCATTGTGTCTTGCGCACATTAAAGTCTGTTGTGGCTTCCAAGGAAAAAAACATACTTTTACAGTTTCAATGTGAGATCGCAACAAATCCTATTTTTTCAACATATTGCCTTTTGAACGATAGTTCTAAAAAAATGTCTATTTTAATATTTACTTGTTACATGACTTGTAAATATTTGTAATATATAATTGAATAAAATTTATTTGTTGTGAAATGATTTTTTTGTTGGTGTGATTCATGTTAATTCTTGACTAGAAGTTATTGTAGTGTATTCGTCACAACTGAACACCATTATGATTCAGTGGTAGCAGAATTATTTTCTGCCAGTAGATGCTGCTGTAAACAGCAAATACCCTGTGTGTGCAGTTACTCAACCAAGTGACTTGATTTTGTCCTGTTGAAAAATATTGATCCAGATATGATAAAATGTAAATGGCACCTCCATAAAAGAAGTTTTCTGCTACAGTACCACTGTCACGTAAAGGTCTTGTAAACAAAAACTAACTGTAGGAAATTCTACTGAAGCTTTAATTTGTTATTAAATCTTTGACCTTAAAATATCTGGGGAGAGGCTGTGTCATTTTACTCCTAACACATCTCCAACCCTGTCTTGAGCAATTCTGGCTCAATACTACTACTACTTCTTTCAGCTGCTCCCTTTAGGGGTGGCCACAGCAGATCATATGCCTGCATCTCACCCTATCTCTTGCATCCTCTTCTGTCACTCCAACCATCTTCATGCCTTCACTAAATCCATGAACCTTCTTTGTGGTCTTCCTCTTTTCTTCCTGCTTGGCAGCTCCATCTTCAGCATGCTTTATCTTGTATATCCTGTATCCCTCCTCCACATGCCCAAACCTTCTCAACTTTGTCTCCCTCTGATGTACTCATTTCTGTTCCTGTTCATCATGGTCAATCCCTGTGAGAACTTCTGCATCTTCAGCTCTTTCACCTCCTGTCTTTTTGTCAGTGCTGCTGTCTCCGAACCATACAACATAGCAGGTCTCCCTACCATCATGGAAACCTTCCCTTTAACTCTCCTGGCTTTCCTTCCCTTCCAC
>VUQH01032604.1:0-11298 GCA_015106775.1 Etroplus canarensis | reverse complement strand
TTTTTTTTTTTTTTTTTTTTTTTTTTTTTTTTTTTTTTTTTTTTTATATATAAACAGAACAGCTTGAGGAACAATGTGGTCAGATTTTAAAATGAGGCCCTTTACATATTAAGCAATCTGCTTCTGAAAAGCTTGCGTTGTGATTTGAAACCATGAAAAGGGGAGAACAAAACTGTAGTGATGATGCACTGTTTGGCTGCACCTCTTAATCATTGAATTTAGGTGTTTCATTCAGTCCCATTGCCAGTATAAAATCAAACACCTAGCCATGCAGTTTGCCATCATTTATCAAAGAATGGTTTGTGTGGTGTTATTGCAAAGTGGAAGTGTTTCGGAACCAGCAACTCATCCACAAAGTGGTAGACCATGTAAAGTTGCCGAGCGGGATCACTGAGTGCTGAGGCATGGTGTATAAAAGTCACCAGTGTTATGCTTACTTAATAACTGCAGAGTTTAAACCTCATCTGGCATTAACATTGGCACAAAACTGTGTGGGGAGCTTCACGGCATGCGTTTCCATGACTGAGCAGGTGCATGCAAGCCTTATGTCACAAAGTGAAATGACAAGCGTTGAACAGAATTGTTTAAGGCATGCCGCAGCTGGACGATGGAGCTCTGGAAATGTGTTCTGTGGAGTGATGAATCGCACGTCATTGTCTGGCAGTCTGATAGACAAGTCCACCAGGAAAATATTGATGCACTGTACCCCAGTGCACAAAGCAAGGTCCATAAAAGCATGGTTAGATGAGTTTGGTGTGGAAGAACTTGACTGGCCCAAACAGAGTCCTGACCTCAACCCCATTCAACACCATTGGGACTAACTAGAGCTTAGATTGTGAGCCGGGCCCCTCTGACTTTACAGATGTTCTGGATGAATGGGCAACAATTTCCACAAACACTCTCCAAAATTTAATGGAAATCCTTCCCAGAAGAGTGGAAGCTGTAAAGGGGGGACCAAGTCCATATTAATGCCCATGGATTTAGAATGGGATGTCATAAAGGCTCCTTTAAGTGCAGTATATAGGTGGCCCAATACTTAAGAGGGTGGTTCACTGACTGGGGCCCTTCTGTGTGGAGTTTCCATCTTCTGCCAGTGCCATTGTGGATTTCCTGTGGGTAAAAGTCCAAAGACCTGCATTTTAGGTGAATTGGTCATTTTTAAATTGTCTGTCTGTTATTTTTAGGTAGATGAAGTACTTTGCAGTGTATAGAATATAGTGCTGTATGAATGTATTGAATTGTGACTAGTAGTCTAAAGTATTTTGAGTGGTCAGTAAGACTAGAAAAGTGCTATAACTGTGTACATTGAAATTGTAAAGAAAATCCAAAGTAATGGTCGCACATTTGCATATTAATATAGGTTTTTTTTTTTTTAAAAATTGTCAGATGCAGGTAACCAGTACAAGAAAATGTAAAACGCAGTCAAATGTAAATATATTTATGTAAAACAAAAATTTTACATGAGAGTTAAAGTCATCAAATTTTGCAGTGCTTTTACCTAGTTACAACTTCAAAAATTCATTACATGTTTATGTATATACTGTCTCAGTGAATGGTCAGCATACCAGTAGGGTAGTGTGCAAAATGTACAGTGTAAAAAGAATCCATAATGTTCAGAGTTGACTAAGTGGTGTTAAATCAAGATACAGTAAAAATACAGAAGGCAATGAGCACTATTGATCATATTCTGATTTGTAATGAAGTTTAAATAGTCCTGGCACTAATCTCTTTCCATACATGAGACATGTCGCTTATCTTCAGGTCTCACCTCTGACCTCTTTCTCTCAGTGAAAGCCTGACTCTGAGGCTGTAATGCTCTTGACAGCTGAGAAGCATGCAAGTTTACACTGGTGCAGTTTGTTCAGAGTGTTGCTGCTCTGATGCGAGACGAGTGTGAGATGAGTGAAGCCAGATCCTGAATGTGTCTTGGACTCTGACTCTGGAGAGCCAAGGGGTTGGCTGTTTATCACAGCACAGGAAATTAAAGTAGCACTTCCACATATGGACAGAGGGTCTTGAGGTGCTCGACAAGATCAAAGGATGAGGAGGCCTGAAGGAGGTCAACCTGCTAAAATGAACTCTGACTCTCAGACTGTTGAACTGTGACTCACTTCAGACTAGCAAAAATGGGTTTAAAAACAGATTTGAAGGGAAATTGTCAAAAAAAGAAAAATAGCGTAGAGTCAACTTTTAAGACCTTGCGGAGAACTGTTTGTAACATCTCTGCTACAAGGCAGCCACACTGTAAGAGGCGAGAGAACATGACAAATTGCACCTCAAGTGTGTTTTTAGTTGTTTAGAATTTGGGTATGCATCGCAGTTAGGCTCATTCTGTGCCCATGACTTTGTGGATTTGCTATGTTTTGTTTTTTACACTCATTTTCATGTGACTTTGTATATTTTTTTTTTTTTTTTTTTTTTTTTTTTTTTTTTTTGGTCATTTTTAAATCTTTGTTATGCCTGGTTTATTTATCTTTAGTTTCATTTATTTTGTCGTTGTTTGGGATGTTTTGTGTCTGTGCTTGTTCATTTTGTTTCTCTTTGTAGTTACTTGGTCTTGTTTGCTCTCCTAAGCAGTTTTGCATGTTTGTGGTCTTCATTTCTTTTTTCATTTCTCTTGTTTTACATTTTTCTTTCTGTATCTGGTTTTGCAGATCTCTAATCTGTTTATACTTCCTTGTTGTTCTGCATGTAGTTTTGGTAATTTTGCATTTCTTATTTAATTTCCCCCAACAAACTCACTTGCTGAAGAAGCCCCCCCCCCGCACTGCAGTCCACATTACCTGATCTCATGCAAAAACCTTGTGATGTGAGAACAGAGCAGGGAATTCACAGCAAGCGTGTGGGCATCATATGTGCTGCCTCCTGCCTGGGGAAACGCCCTTGTCTAAGTAAAACTGAGTAGTGAGAACACACATGAAGTGGACTAAGCTGTTGAAGCTGTGAGCTACTTGTAAGAAAGGGCAACTGTGCACATGTCTCGACCTGATTCCCCTAACGGGGGGAGTTTGTATTCAAACTGCTCATGAAACTAAGAAGCCTTGACCTGCTGACTCTGTTTGAGGGGGCACCAGCTTGGGTTCTTGCCCCTGTAAATCAGTATGCTCTCTGATCAGCTCTGACAGATATTGCTTTACGTGCTGACAAGAAAGCTTTATTAAAGCTCTTTCATGTGGAACATAAATGCAAGAATCTGACAACTTGCTGCTGCTGCTGCACAGATGTTGCGGTGTTGTTTTCCTCCTCGACGGGCCGTTTTACAATACACCAAGGATAGCTTTTAGCTTCGAGCAAGTGTATACTACTCGTTTATGTTTTTACTTTTCCTCCTCGCCACTAGCCTTATGTCTACTTTAAGTAAGTTTTCACTCTAAACATGTTCCCTGTGCCAAATTCTGACTGCTTTGAAGTATGTATATACGAGTGGTTAGAGCAGCCCTGAAGAGGAGCGGAGGGGAGAGGACAGTTTGTATTTTAGAGCGGGAGGAGGAGGAGGAGGGAGGGAGGGAGGGAGGGAGGGCAGAGGGGGAGGACCCATGTGTACATTTTATCTAAAACAGCTGCTGTGGCTCTGCTTTTAGCATCAGTTTTGTAATCCAATTCCTCTGTCAAGCTCCATTCCCCATTAAATGATTTAGCCATTAGCTATAATTCACTTTGACTCATTTGAAGGGTTAGGAAGATCATATCTGCGGATGTGGGGACTTTGTCAAGTGATTACTACTGTTTTTGGAAATTAAATGAAGTGTTAAAAAGGCTTTAATTGAGACAAGACATTTTTGACAGTGGTATGGTTTTGCAGAACTGCCCTTAGTGAGTTGAGTGTGTGTAAGACCATTTAGCCCTTAAACCAATTGTTGGAACAAAATTGTGTATTTCAGATCAACTCAGTTCTCTCAAGTTGGGAAAGAAAAACAGAACTTTGTTGCTTGTGTGTCTATATGTTCACGGTTGTTTAGATTGCTTTTTTTCACTTCAGTCAGGTGTCTAAGTACAAACCCCATTTTAAGAGAAGGTTGGATATTTTCCAAAATATAATAAAACAAAAATCTGTGACGTGTTAATTCATATCAACCTTTACTTGACAAATACCAAGAAAATGTTTTCAATACTTGGACCAATTTAATTGTATTTTTTTAATATACACAATTTAGAATTTGATGCCCAGAACACACTGAACAAAAGTTGGGACAGAGTTAAAGTGCACAGAATATTCAAGAAATGGCAGTTTGCTTACTTACTGTAGTTTACTTGAATATTTTCCTGACAACTTTCTACTTTTACTGTCTACATTTTAACACAAATATCTCAACTTCCTGGTCATTACATTTTCAAAACAGACTTGATTCTTTAGGTTTACCACATTTGAGGGGGATTTACAGATTTATTTTATTTTTTCTGTCAGTTTCCCTTTACTTCAGTCCTATTTTAAGATGAATTAAGGAAACAATAACACCTCATGAAAACAATCCAGTTGGTGTGGTAATCATCAGTGCTTATTGCATGTGAGTGGACATAAGACGTAGAGTGGACAGTGGCAAAAATTCTATAATTTATGCATCATTTATAACACTTTCACTCATTTTCAAGTCACGCATCTTCAGTGTAGGCAAAAGTAAATCGTTTTTGGCTTTATTTTTCTCCACTTGTGTTCATAACAGTAGTTCAAGCTATATACATCCACAACTGATAGAAGCTGAAATAAATTTCCTATTCTCTCATATTCATATTTTTATGCTTTATTACTATGTGATGAGGTTCAGATAGCGCTACACAAAAACAGCTGATAGAAATGTCCTTCATAGAGCTACTTTTTCCTTTGAATACTTTTCAGAGCCTGTACTTTTTTACTTTAACATGAGAACAGAAGTTGAATCAATACTTCAACTGCTGCCAGTCTTTAACACTAATGTCTGTACTTCTACTTGAGTAGAGTGTGTACCTTACCCACCTCTGCAAGGAAACAATCTTGCTGCTGTGACAAATATAGCCACCTGGGCTCAAGAGTACTTCGAAAAACTGTTGTCACTTAACAATTCATCACCGCATCCAGAATTGCAAGTGATGGAACACTATGGTAAACCGGCTTCTGTACCAACTTTGAAATTTTTCGCAGCCATCAAATTCTAAGTTTGTATGTTTACAAAATACCATTAAATTGGTCTGTAGACCCACCTAAAGCCTTTTCTTTTAGTTTTGTCAGTTAAATTAAGGTTCGTGTGAATTAACACATCACAGAATTTTTGTTTTTGTTCAATTTTTGGGGGGGGGGAACTTTTTTGGAGATGGGATTTGTAAATTTGTGGCTATCATAGTCATCATAGGTAATATATCTGAATTTAAGTGAAAATAACATTTTATTTTCTTCACTAGAATTGCGTACCACTCAGTGACTAGGTCACATGAATCCTAGTAAAAAAAAAAAAAAAATTTTAAAGTGTAGTTGTTCCAAAACCTCTGTATTTACATTCATGAAGTCTATACTCTTGAGTGTAGACTTTGGCAAAGGCACACCTACCTCCTTCAGTGTTCTTGACTTGGTGAGATTTTTTTGAGGAGATCTTTGTTTTTCTTGGGCACTCCTAGTTTTTTTTTTTTTTTTTTTTTTTTTTTTTTTTTTCTTTTTTTTTTTTTTTTTTTTTTTTTTTTTTTTTTTTTTCTTTTTTGTCTTTTTTTTTTTTTTTTTTTTTTTTTTTTTCTTTTGCCCGTCACATGTGATCTTTTGAGCTGAAACAAATGTCAGTGAAAGAAGAGAAGCTGTAGCTAAGACCTGGGGGTGTGTGCTTCAGTGTTTCCCTTACTCACCTCCACTGCTTCTAGGATGCACTGTCCTCTGTGGGACAGTCACCTCACATCTCCTTCCCCACACAGTGTCACACCAGTTGAGCAGAGACAAAATGTCAGCCCATACACCCGTAGACTTCCTGCTGAAAGTGTTAGAGACGAGTGAGCGTCAAAGTAAAAAACCCCGATCCTTCAAACACTCCACACAGCAGACAAATTAGTGCACTCTGCCCTCATCCTCTGTGATGTAGCTTCTGCAGCACGGGTCTCTGGCACTTTAAGCCAGTGCTGTAAAATCACACATCTGCTGTGATTTCTCCTCCCTAATAGCTGTTTTGATTGGCACTTTGAGATATCAAATTGGTGGGAAACCTGTAAGAATGTGTGATGAATTTGAATTTCCATGCACGTCCTCTCTCTCGCAGCTGGGTTCCCAGTGTAACCATATATCATGTCAGAAACAAAACCCTTTACTACACTGAGACATATTCCAACTGCAGATTGTCAGCTACCCAGCTGAACGGGACCTAACTTATTGGGAGGGGGGGGACGCCGGAGAAGGACGCACTCTGTTTGAAAGAAGCTCAGCTCCTGGAGATGGTCCCAGAAACAAGCACCTTGAAGGCAGCTGGGAGAGGGCTGGCTGTCCGGGGAAGTGTCAGGACATGGAAAGGGACTGCAGTGGCCAAAAACCCACCATGTAACAGCTATTTGATCTGGTCCCAATGTTGTTTCATAATAAAGATGGCTAACCATTTGGCCTCACTGTCTGCCTGGAGTGAAGTGGATGTTGTGTGTGTTTTTTCTTTCGTTAAATAGTGACTCAGAAGCAGAACTAACCATCCTCACATGATTTGATTGACACGCAGCGTAACCAGCATTACAAACTAATATCACGTGTTCCAGGAGCTTTTAACATGTTAGTCCTGCTCAGTGCTCCATATGAACATGTTAAATCCTCTGCTGTGGAAAACACTGGCTTATCTGTGAAACAGTAAAACAGTATTTTAGGATGTGAAGGTTTATGTCAACATAACAGGAAATCTAGCATCTGAAGGCACTGCAGCATTCAGAACCAGGCTGGAACCACAGCTGTGTTGGCGTTTCTGTGACCATCCCTTCTTCTCTGTGGGCCTTTCCATGGTGGATGTGTTGGCGTCATTATTCTGTCAGCTTTTGGACAGAAGTCCTCACGTTCCTTCATAATTTAAGTAAAGACTGCAAGCTGGGGCAGCGAACCAGTCCAGACGAGCACATTTCTTCTAACGTCTTCTGAGAATCTGTCTTTGTTTCTGCTACTCTGGCCAATCAGCAGGCCCAAACAGGACCTGGGGATTTCTGCTGCAGAATCCTGCTGCGTTTCTTCACTGCACATTCTGTGCGGGCCTGCCAGTCTGACTAGTCTGCTTCTTGCCTGTTATCTTCGAAGGTAAACTGTGGTCAGACTCTAACGTTCTTTTTGGACAGCAAAGGCTTTCTGCTTACATGTCTCCCAAGCTGGTTAGAATGCAGGCAGGCAGTCTGATTGGAAACACATGCACTAACAGGAAGTTACCTTTACGTCCTCAGATGATGATGTGGTGTTGGTGGATATTTCTTTTCTGCTTTCAGGCTGAATTTGCAGAACTACACTGGCACTGGTTTGAGTGCCTCTCCTGCAGTGGCGCAGCTGATTTCAAATCATTTCAAAAATCTTTATCATTATTTTGCAAAACATCGATAAGTGAAAAATAAAGTATATTTCATTAAACAGATCTCTTTGGAATGTAAGAAAGAAAAGTGCCTGTATAGGTCATAAAGTGCATTCAAATTATACTTCAGTGCTTCAGTTACCAAAAATTAAAAGCAGGTCAGAGGCATTATGGACAGACCAAATTTAAAATACAGACCAACTGTAAAAACGGGGTTTAATCTGTCAGGTTTTAGTGAATATACAGGCAGGAAGCAAGTACACATGGTTTTATGTCTCAGGATAGAAATCATCTGGTCTGTAGCAGGTTCTAAAATTCTTTGCTCAGGTCCATAAGTTTTGGGACAATTAAACTTGTTTTCTTGTAACGTTGCCTCTGTGCAGCACCACAGCACATTTTAAATTCAAGAGGTTTGACAAAAGCTACTAACAAACAGAAATTCATTAACTGTTTAAGAATTACAGTCATTTTTATACACAGTCCCCTGTTTTCACAGGCTCAAAAGTAATGGGACGGTTGACTGACAAACAGTTCCATGTCCAAGTGAAGCCCCCATTATTATTCCATGAAAAACTGAGCAGATTAAAGATCTGGAGCTGATTCCAAGTGTTGAACTTGTATTTGGTAGCTGTTTACTGAAACTCATGAGGTCCAAAGAGATGTCAGAGAGAGCAACAACTTTAGCAGTGGCCTAAACAACAATCTGAAACATTCTTACAATCAAGATATGTACCAAAGGCCTGGAAGAGCACAGAAGGCAACTACGGTGAATGATCACAGAGGTTTTGATGGGTTAAGAAAAACCTTCACAGCATCTAACAAAGTCAGGAACACTCAGGGAGGAGCCTCCAAAGTGCCCTTTTTTCAAGCTTTTTTGTGGAGCACTCCTTCCTTAGGCCCTTCACAAGAACATTTATTATCATTAATTATATATATGGAGAGATCATAATAAATGAATGAATGAATAAATATTGTGCTCCTCTGTACAGATTTTTTTTATTTTGAACATCTGACCCTTTAGAGGTCTGCACAGCCCCGGCTGCCAGTGGAACCAAGGTTGTTGTGACACAGCTATAATCATATCAGAAACCAGACTGAACATCATTATAAATATCCAAGTATTTTTGGAAGTTGCCTTTTTAAAAAGTTAACACTTCTGATAAACAAGATGTCATACAGATGGTTTCTATCAGCAGAGCTCAGCCTGGTCTCCCCCACAAAGAGGACACCCTGCAGCTACCATAGCCAAACATGGACATTGAGCTGTATGGATGGCTATATTAAAAAGATGAGCATGGGGACCAAAGCCAGGAAAGAGTTCAGCTCCTCAGTCCCTTTTTTAAGAAAATGTGCAGCCTAAACAACTCACCCAAGACCTCAATCTCCAACACAGCCTGTAGGCTGAATATATGTAAGGGGGCAGAAGCCCTACTGAGGGACATCAAAGGAGAAGATACAAAGTTTGAAGCCTGATCTTAAATGTAGAGAGGGTGTCTGTCTCCTGAAGACAAACTGGTAGGTTCCACAGGAGAGGGGCCTGATAGCTGAAGGCTCTGCCTCCCATTCTACTTTTAAAAACTTTAGGAACCACAAGTAGGTCTGCACTCTGAGAGAGAAGTGCTCTAATGGGATGATTATGTTGATGCAAATATAACCAATATACATTCCGGAGCAGCCCTGGTGGCTCTCTTTTGAACTCTTTGCGGACTTTTCGTGCCTTTGAGTTTTTGTTTTTGGACATTTTTTGAACTTGTGTGCCCTTTAGAGCCTTCAGGTGTTTATGGAATTTTAAAGTGAAGCAGGTGAAAGGGGTAAAAAAAAAACTTCAGGGCTGATTTGACCGACCAGACCTCTGTGACCTTTAATGAGATAAAGTTAAACATGTGTAAGATTGTATGACTGTAGTGATTTATAAATGCATGAAGAGAAGCCTCTAAATTCAAGACAAAATGTACAGTATATGAAACATTAGCTCTGTTCTTATTAACAATCATCATTATGGTATTAAAAAGCTGAAAGCTTTCCTGGGTACCATTATGTATGTGAGCACTGTTTAACAGGTTACACGTGGTAAGCCATTGGGAGCACAGACACCCTCCTGGACTCTGAGGGACATGGAAAGGGTCACATGTCAGGATTGTAACAGGATATCCCATCTGAGCTTCAGTTTCAGAAATCATAAAGAACCTAAACATAGAATGAACGCCTCTCTGAGTGATTATGATTTATACAGGAAATGTTTAAAATGTAGGTGTTTGTTCTATGGAGCTAAAACAGTAAACCATCAGTGTGAATCATTAAAATGTAAAATATGATCACTGAATCTACAGAATATCTGTTACATACTGCCACCCGAGACAAATCATACAGATAAATGTGTTTAATATGATTTTGAAACATTTGTAAAGTCTGTAGTAAACAGACAAATGGTATGCAGTGGAATGCTTCAGGTTCAGCCTGCAGACAAACGTCTCTTCAATTTTAGATAAACTTTCTTCAGAAACTGTTTTTACTGCACATAATGAAACATCCAAACATTTTCTGAGGACTGTCTCATGATGTTCCCTGCTGACATGAACAGACATCAGTTCAAAACTGCAGCTGTTCAGTGATTGGACTGGGTCTTACAGGGAGGGAATTTTCATCCAAATCCCTCAGAGGGACATCCTTTATCAGACATGTGTTCAGGTGAGCTGCAGGAAGCCTGTGATGAAAAATGAGAACTGCAGTCAGACCCTGGTGTTAAGATGGTTATAATGTGAGAACACATGGGTAGAGATACAAAGAACAGACCAAGGAGTGAAAGATTTTCTCTAGATGTAAAATGTATCAGAATTTCTCTGACTGTGTGATTCCCTGTATGGTGGTAAACCTTTGTGTTTAAACTAATACACACAGTTACACCTGATGAGACTATAAAATTAGTAGATTTGACTTCATCCAGCTGTAACGATAAACAATCTGTTTTCCTGAAGAACATCTAAAAATATTAAAGCTTTTTAACATCCAAAATGCTATTTGAGGCTGATCAAAGCTGTAGTGTATCCACCAGGACAGCTTTTATTGAAGGACTGTGTAATACTGGACAGCCGTCCAACTCTGTTTGAAGCTGGTTCAGATGAGAATGATACACCCTGTGGAATGTGTGTTTGATCCCAGCTGATGGTAACTTATTAACCTTAGGCTGTTTGAGCCATTCAATAACAGCTCCATCATGCAGGATATTATACCAGCTGTGCACAAATAATATTTCACTGAGAACCACCTTCTCAAGATTCAAGATTCAAGATTCAAGAGCTATTTATTTGTCATTTCAACCACATACAGCTGACGCAGAACATAGGGAAATGAAACAGCGTTTCTCCAGGACCTGGTGCAACATGTAAACATACAGACATATGACAGGAAGGTTTTTTTTAAGCAGTTTAAAATTTAAAAATAAAACTTTGAAAGAAAAATAAATAAAATAGATAAATAATAAAGTGCAATGTGTAGTTGCAGACAATGCAAGAACAGAACCCTTTTCATCTAAACCAGATGAACATATTGCAAAATATCAAAATAGTGCAAAACAGAAGACATGAAAGACACCACAACAAGACACTAGCACCAAGAAAAAGAGGTGATGTGCAGTAGCAGCGATTGAGGTAGTGCGGGTTGTGTGTGTGTGTGTCTGTGAGTGAGTGGGTGAGACAGGGTTTATAGTGTTATGCAGTTCTGGGTTGGTGTGTGTGGGTGAGTGTGAGGGGGGCTTTTTTGTAGTTCAGTCCTGGGTGGTTGAGGAGCCTCATGGCTTGAGGGAAGAACTGTTACACAGTCTGGT